>JAADXN010000073.1:0-55863 GCA_023337875.1 Pythium apleroticum | reverse complement strand
TGTGCCTTCTGGAGGAACGTCGGCGCCCAGGTGCTACTCGAGTTGCCTGAACAACACCGTGACAATATCGGGATGATTTTCGATGCCCGTGTGAAGTCACTGAAGGCCTTCATGACGGGAGCAGATATGGAGAGCACTGACAGTCTGCAGAGGCACTTCCAAGACGAGGACGAGGCGGTGAAGACAGCGTACGCAAATTATGCTGGTACAGCGGCAGATGCCATCATCGCTTGCATCAAGGAAGACTTTCCTGATCCCGACCCGCCCTTGCCGTACCCGTTGATGACTCTGCCACGCGGGCACCCCACGTACAAATCTATCAAGAAGGCAATGGCTCCGCCGTCAGTTCCACCGGCCCCGGTGTTGCCCCCACAAATGGGAACTCGACCACAGCCACCGGAGTCTACACCAGCGACACCAGCGCCTCCTGTGGCTCCACAAACCGTACCATCCAAGACATCGCGTCGACCGACACAAACCGTTCTACCACCCGCGAGAGCAAGCACGCCGGAAGCAATCTCGTCGGCAACTGCGAGCACCAAGCGAGTCACATCAGTTTCAAGGAGCGCTCCGTCGTCTGTGCCAGCGGAAACAACGCCTGCTCGCCCGCGTGGGCCGAAGTCGCGTAGGGAGGGCGGTATTGCCTCTCGTAGCGGGAAGCGCAAGCGTGATGCCGCCGTGGCGGCTGCCGCCCGGTTTGCACAAGTTGTTGAGGAGCTCGAGAAGGAAGACACTGCGGACATTGACCCGCGTGAGCTAGGCCCAACGAACATGGCACCGCCCGACAGCGAAGAAGAGGACAGTGATGAAGAAAACCAAGAGCTGAACGAGGAGGACCAGGACACATTGCAGCAATTGGAGAGAGCGTGGGCGAGAGCCGCAACACCATTTCCGCAAGTCGCGCCAGCAGCATCGCTAGCATCGTCATCTGCATTGCCAGCCGCAACACCGACAGCGTCCTCGGTACCTATTTAGGTACAGTACATATTTGTGAAGCTAAATTTGATATTTGTGAACGCTGTTGAAATGTGATGTCTACAGAAAGCTGTACATCTTGACGAAAGTATGGACGCGCAATCTAGCTATTGTTGTACCCCACGTAAATGTGAAGTGTGCACAACTACCTCAATAAACTACACACTTGTGAATGCCACCTATTTCTGTACAATCATGTACATCTTGCTATCAGTATGGAGACACAATTTAGCAGCAGCTTCGCGGTGATCACTGCTCTGGGGTCGGATGAAGAGGACGGATCGGGGCCAGGGGAAGAACGCACACGGTCTCGTAGCCCGCGGGGAGGTCGTCGAATACACGCTCATTGCGGACTAATTTTGCGTGGGCAGCGATGAGTTCGTTGAGAACACCGTGGCTGTACATCTCACGCATCGCTTTGACGATCGTCCCGAGGGCGTTTGCGCTGATGTTTGCGTTGCGTAGGTAGCTGATGAGTCTTTGCTCTGCAAGGTCGCCGTAACGTTGAACGTCGGACGAGAAATTGGGGCTCCGCGAGTCGATTCTGTACCCTTCTGTCAGAAACAAGGTCATGCATGCAACGGCAAACTTGTACTCGTGTCGTTCTTGGCGGGTGAGGGGGGACTGAGGCCCCCAACGGGGTGGAAGAACCGATCGCCACTCCACCCACACATCTCGAAGCGACTTTCTTGCAGCTTTCCGAATCTTCACTGGCGTCGTTGCTGGACAACGAAGCTGACCCTGAACTGTCCGGCCACCGGCAACGCTTCCATTACCCTCGCGGCCAGTCTCGTTGCCCGCAGTCGCTAGCTTGCTCACAATCCCGTTCGATTCCAACAACCTCTCCAACAGCAGCACACGCTCCCCGAGTAGTCGATTGCTCTGCAGTAACTGGGAAAAGAGCTCCTCGGTACGATCACTGGCCGGTTTATCACGACTCCCAACCAGTCTTGATAAGCCGGCCAAGTCTGACTCCTGGACACGTTCATCGAGCCTACGCGTCGGTAGCTTCACGCACTTTTGGCTTTGTTGTTCGACGGCTGAAGCATCGTGGGCGCCAAGAAAGCAGTTCCATGCGAGTAGCTCTGGTTCTCCGACGTTGACATACTTCATGCACTCGCGAAGACGAGCGATAAAGCCGACATCGTGGTTTGCTTGCAACTGGATCATTGAAGGGTAGTTGAGGATCACTGTTGCCATCAGCACATCGACAACGTGGGGGTCGAGTCCGTCGCACCCGGAGAAGAGAACGGCATCTAGACGTTGAATCTTCGTTGACACGACTCCTTCAAACGCGGAAAGATCATTGTGGGCGATAGTAGAGTCGACTCGCCACCCACTTAGACACTTTGCAACCTGTTGATCTTCTCTGGTGGTGTTGACGACGTACGCAAAGCCTTTGTTCGTGGCGGTCATGTTCCACGACCCACGATCGAGAATCCACTGCGGACTCAACGACGCGTCCCCGTTCGCATGTTGAGCGCCCCCGCGCCTAAATGAATGTGAAGAGATCTCGGTCGACACCACTCGTCCCACTTGCGTCTTCTGTATGGCCGCTAGAAGACGGTTGACATACCCATGCACTGCTGGAGACTGGACCCCGGCAACCCGAGCTAACGGTGGCGCGGCAAGTGGAGCTCTCCCACCAGTCGTGCGCTGTTCGTTCAGTAAATCACGAAGCGGGATGCTCAGGAGATCACGATCTTCATCCGTTGATTCGGCAACAGCAGGAAGCTGACTGAAAACACGCCTCTCTTTCCCGGTCTTCATGACGAGTGCAACAGCAAGCGCATGCACCGGGCACGTGATGAAAGACTCTCGATCTCGGAAGAGTGCTAAGCCACTCTCGTCTGCGGTTTTCTGCCTTGTGAACCGGACGCAGAGAGCACCTCCGGGATACACTGCAATATTGTCCGCTTGTAGGCCGCACAAATCGGAGCTGCGGCCAAAGAGAAACCACAGCCAGTTGATGAGGAGGCCGTCGAGGTACTCGGACGACGACGTAGCATACTTGTAGATGGCCTGGAGCAGCAGTGCGAGATCTTCTTTTCGACAGGCCGGCGCCTTCTTCACCATGACACCTCCGTTCCGTTTCTTGCAGTACTTGCTCAAACGAGTCCCGACGACTTGAAGTTCAGGTTGAATTGTGGCGCGAAGGCTCGGGTACAAACTGATCAACCACTGCTTCACGTGCCCGAAGTAGCCGTTGACGGTGTTCGTGGCGAGCTTTGAGCCTCGCTGGCCGTCTCCAAACGCCAAGTAGATCGCGAATTTATCCATGACAACGGTCAATCCGCGTCCTTCGTCGAGTTGATCGACGAGCGCGAACACTTCTTCAAGCGCCATTCCCTCGTCGCTGAGGAAACGACAAAATGCGCGATGCGCAGTCGACTTCGCGGCAAGTGTATTGCCGGGTTGGAGGCGCGCGGATAGACTCATGTTGTTTAGAGTCGTCCTCTTCCGTGATCGTGAGCACCAGTGTGATTTGACCTTCGATTGCGAAGAAATTCAGTCCAGTGGCGAGTACGCAAATAGGCAAACATCACAAGTAGGTAAGCTTACTATGACAAATGTGTACATTTCACAACTTGGTCGTCTGCCTTTTTTCAGGTGGTACCAAGCCATCACTCCTAAAATAACGGTGGTACATGTCGGCATCTGCATCATAATCCTCGTGCGCACGTACATCTTGGCCTCAGTATGCCCATGAAAAATGTTTTCAGAACATGCCGACAGTGCATGTCGGATTCTGTCGGAATCTTCGTCAGTGTAACCAACGCGACTAAGAGTGCTCAATCATTGGCCTAAATTCAAGTACCTACAGTTTGATTGACTAATAATTTCAGCTGAAGGATTTGATTGGCCATTAGGGAGCATAGTGAAATCAAGTGTCTGCAGGTATAGTCGGCATCTTGATCATATTCTGCCGTATCCGAAAAGATCGAATAAAAGAAATATTTTGGGTGAACTTCCGATCCATATTACCTTATTGGAGTACACCAGAATGCATATTACCTTATTGGAGTACACCAGAATGTATACGATACGAACTCGATATAGAAGTCATTTCAGTTACGATCATGAGGTTCGAAAAACTGTTGGTGCTCCAAAGGTTGTCAAGCAGTCGAAGAGGTCACCAACGTTGGCACGCCCATCAACCCACACGACGCCTCAAGAGCAGCAGCGATGGCGAGCCTGACGATCGAGGAGCCGAGCAAGAAGAAGATGAAGGTGGAGACGCTGAGCGAGGAGATGTTCACGGGCATGTACGCGTCGTCGGCGGCGCCAGCGGCGCTCAAGCAGGAAGACGACGGCGACGACTCGGAGGACGAGGAGGAGGAGTCGCCCATGTCCATCATCGCGCAGTTCCAGAGCGACGATGTACGTGTGGCTGTGTGATTGACGCTGTTGAGCATCTCATGGAGCGGTTTGACTGATGTTTATTGCGGGTGGTGTTGATGCGATGCAATGCAGGGCACGAGTGTGGGGCCGCGTCTCGATCTGCCGCTGAGCTCGAACGTAACCCAAATGGAGGAGCTGGTGAACCAGTTGCTGCAGCAGTCGGGCAAGGCGCACGTGCCGTACACGTTCTTCGTGAACGAGACGGAGGTGACCAAGTCGCTGCAGGCGACGGTGGAGGAGCTGAAGCTGTCGACGGAGACGGCGCTGTCGATCACGTTCCAGCCGCTGGCGACGTTCCGCGTGCGTCCGGTGACGCGCTGCAGTGACACGCTGCAGGGCCACTCGGAGGCGATTCTGCACGTGAGCTTCAGCCCCGATGGCAAGAAGCTGGCGAGTGGCGGAGGCGACGCCACCGTGCGATTCTGGGACACGAACACGTGCATGCCCAAGCACACGGGCCGCGGCCACAAGCACCACGTGCTGTGTACGGCCTGGTCGCCGGACGGAGAGCGATTCGCGTCGGCTGACCGCAACGGAGAGATCCGTCTGTGGGACCCTGTCACGGGCAAGCAGGCCGGCCAGCCTCTCAACGGACACAAGCAGTGGGTGAACTCGCTGTCGTGGGAGCCGATGCACCGCAACGCCACGTGCGAGCGCTTCGCGAGTGCCTCCAAGGATGGCAGCATCAAGGTTTGGAACGCGCGCACGGGTCGCCAGCTCGCGTCGCTGTCGGGTCACACCGACTCGGTCGAGTGCATCAAATGGGGAGGCGAAGGTCTGTTGTACAGCGCGTCTCGTGACCGTACAATCAAGGTCTGGTCGATGGAGGGCGAGCACGTGGGTAAGCTCGTGCGCACGCTGATTGGCCACGGCCACCGTATCAACACCCTGGCGCTTAACGTGGACTACGTGTGCCGCTCGGGTCCGTTTGACCACACGAACCGCCGCTTCCAGTCGCGCGAAGAGATGCAGCAGGCCGCGCTCGAGCGATACAACGCCGTGCGGAAAAACCAGCCCGAGCGACTCGTGTCCGGCTCGGACGACTTCACGCTGTACTTCTGGGAGCCGGCTGAGAACAAGAAGCCGATCGAGCGACTCACGGGCCACCAGCAGCCAGTCAACCACTTGAGCTTTTCGCCGGACGGCCGCTACTTCGCGAGCGCGTCGTTCGACAAGAAGGTCAAGATCTGGAACGGCCAGACGGGCAAGTTCGTGGCGACGCTCAACGGCCACGTCGGCGCCGTGTACCAGGTGTGCTGGTCGGCCGACAGCCGACTGATCGTGACGGCCAGCAAGGACTCGACGGTCAAAGTGTGGGAGCTGGCGAACCCGAAGAACGCGCAGGTGACGCTGTCGGGCCACGAGGACGAAGTGTACGCGCTGGACTGGAGTCCGAACGGCGACAAGGTCGCGTCTGGCAGCAAGGACCGCAAGATCAAAGTGTGAGTGGCAGGCGGATCTTCTTGGATGATTGGCATGGGATGGGTACACTAACCTCGTTTGACTGACTGCAGGTGGCGTCACTAATTGTATCACGCACTGCTTCGTTCCTGAGATATGTTTTAAACACTTCAATAGAGTATTTGTATCGGACCATTCAAGACAGAAGTGTTTAAAACGCGTGGACCTCCCTTCCCGCCATTCCGACGAGCCTCCAGCATGGTGGCGGGGCCAGTTCATCCCGAGACAGGCACGCACGTAACACGCAACATGAAGCGCCAGCGGGAGGACGACTGCGACGCCGTTTGCGGCGCTCAGGCGCCCACGGCGTTCACATACCAGTCGCCACTGCGTGCGCCACCGCAGCGTGCGCCCTGGGCGGCGTTCGCAGCGCCGCAGGACCACGCGAAAGCCCCGCAACAGCACATCACGCCCATCAAACGCCAGCGTGACCGCTCCGTCCCCATGGGTAGGAGACAGCGAAACAGGATGGGAGACTGTAGGAATCTAATATCAGGAACTGGTGCGTTGTGGTGTAGACGCGATGAGCCGCCTCATGACGGCGGCGACGTCCGCGGCGCGCATGAAGAAGCGCGCGCAGATGACGCTCACGAGCCTCTTTGGTGGCGCCGCGCCGAAGCCCGCGGAGGCCATGGGCTGCTGCTCCGTTTGCGTGGTTGTGAATGCGAGTGCAAATGCAAGTGCGAATGTCGTGCCGCTGGCCCAGCTGCAGCGCTGCACGCACTGCGAGCGCGCCATGGGTCCGTGCTGCGCGAGCGAGTGCGTCGGCTGCGGCAGTGCGTTCTGCTCCAACTGCTCCACGATCAAGTGCGTCATTCATGCTTCAGGCTTGTATGGGGGATGACAGAGATGCTGACGCTGTGTGGTTATGATTTCGTGCAGTTGCGATGAGCAGTACGACCGCGTCTTCTGTCTGTCGTGTCACTACGACCTTTCTCGATGAACTCGACATTCCGCGGGTTCAAAGGACGCACCGTATCTTAATTAATTCAAGTATATTTGCACACGTTGGCCATACCATCGACCACGTCACCGCTCGCTGTGTGGATCCGTCGCGATCAGCTGAAGACTCGGTGGGCGTCGCCCAGCGTGAAGTGGCGCAGCAGCTCCAGTGCGACCTGCGGCTGGTCGTGGGGCACCATCTACACGAGCAACACAACAGTCTGTCAGTCCAGAGGTCGCAAGTCATCCACTAGTGTTCATACTCACGTGGCCTGCGTCGAACACGCGCACGAGAGTGAGGCCGTCGCCTGTCCGAACCGTCCCAGCGTGCTTCCCATCGACGCGGAAAGCGGCGGTGGAGGCACTGCGGAACGTGCCACTTCCTCTCCAGTCCAAGTCATGCGTCCACCTCTCCTGCATTTTCCAAGGCGCGACCGCATCAGCATCTCCAACGTACACGAGCACTCGCACGCCGTTGTTCAGCAAGAACGCCACGTTGCCTTCGCTTTCTTCCTCCATGTCGACGTCTCGAAGAGACCCTATCACTTCCTGACTGCACAGTGACCATTGGTGCCCTGCCACGCCCAAGTAGTTGAGGACGCGTGGATTGTTGACATAGTCTTCGAGTCGTGAGAAACGATAGCAGAGCGATAGCGGGTCCCAGTGGCACGGGCGACGCACGTCGTAGATGTTGTGGCCTCCACCCGTCACTGCAGACAGCGCGATAGACTCGAATGTCATGGCTGCGGAGCTGGCGTCACGGCATTCCTGATGCGTTTCGTCATCTTCGTCGTCGTCAACTGGATCAGTCTCCAACGCTATCGCGCGCATCCGCTTGGAACTGCCGCGCGTACGAGCTCCATGACACTTCTCCACCAGTTTAATGGCGTTCTCCCCCTGGCGACGCAGATCGTCTTCCACCACTCCCAGCAAGTCGTTGGCGTACTTGTTGTCGTGGGCATAGTCGATGTACGTTTGCAAATTAGCCAGCGGCGACACGACGCCATTGCCGATGCCCACGCCCTTGAGTCTGCCATGCCAGCTCTTGTGGTTTCGAACCAAGTGTGCTGCAAGATCTGGAACGTAGTGGCCCCCGAAGCTCTCGCCGAAGATGAAGAAGTCGTTGGCTCGGAACTGTGGGTTCTTGTCAAAGAACGCTTCGACGAAACCCGCCAAGTTGTCCATTGCTTGTTTTTCCGTCCACTGGCCACCTTGCTTCACTGGTGCGCTGAAGCCTGTTCCGTGCGGTTGGTCCACGAAAATCACGTGGGCGATGTTGGTCCACGAGTGCGGGTTGAGGGAAACCGCGTTGGCTTCGTCGTCGAACATACACGGTCCGAACTCGAATAGCGCCGCCACCAGCCCCGAGCAGCCAGGGCCGCCCGACAGCCACAATACAACGGGGACGTCGTGTGGTGTCGCCGTGGAAGACGATTCATAGAACAGGTAGTAGAGACCATCGAGGAAGCCAGTCTGCCGCGTCAACTGCTCCCCGCACAGAGACGAAGGCGCTTGGCCGCTACGCACCGCACTCACTGCGAGAAGCCATATTGTGGCAAGCACTCGGAGCAGTTGCATGAAGGTGTCGACTGCAGTTGTGGCAAGATCACGAAGGGATGCCTACTGGTCGCAACACAAATTAAGCAGACCTCCATGCCCCAATGGCGACTCTTCGCGTACCATGATCCCTCAGTTTTATTTGAAATGCAATACTGACCGATCATCCGATCTAGAAGAAAATGCTGCTGAACGGATCTTCGCAGGGGATGACGTGGGCTGCAAACGGATCCTCGTCGGTGTCCTCTTCCTCGCCGATGCGATCATCTGGTGGATGCGCGTGCTGCTGGTGAACTCGCTCAAATAGAGAGTATTCGATGGAGGAGCGGGCTCCGTGGAGAATGGAGCTGTGGCTTGGAGCTTGAGGTGTGTTCTCCTTCGAGAGCGTCGCCATGAGAGGAATGCGCGGGACATACAGAAACCGAGCGCACTTACCTTTTCGCGAAGATACGTCTTCAGGAATGGGTGGTCTCTGGCGTAATCAAACTTCAGGTTGAATGCGGCTGGACCTGCGCATCCCAGAGTCAGACGTTGGTACCACAGCGATTGTGAGTGGATTTTGCAAATGAGGCAAACCTGGTTGGCGTGGTCTCCGTGGCAGTTCACACCCGATCAAGCTCCTGCCTGGAGATGTCTGCTCGGGGGCTGTAGCAACGACCGTAGCTGCAGACCTGAACTGTGTCTGGCTCACTGCTCCAAATCGGAACTTGTCGAACAGAGTCGTCGCGATCTTAGTGTTCGCCTTCGTCTTGGTCTTGGGCACACGGGCCGTATCGAATGGAACGATATCCAACTCCTCCTTCTTCTCAGCTGTGCCTCTTGTTTCAGATCGATTTCGGAGCTTGACATGAGCAGCTTCTAGTCTTGATCGCTTCCGAGAAGTTTTCTTCAGCTTGGGCTCTTCAATGATCATTGGTGTGGGACTCGGCACTACCGGTAACGCTTTTTGCTCTCCAAGCACTGAGTCTGTATCCATCGCCTGCTTCTTCTTCACCATGAACTGCGATATTTGCTGCTGCTTTGCGTTTGCATGGCGCTTCTCCAGCTTCAGAATTGAGCTCAAGATGGTACTTTGGTCGTCCACTGTTGCGGTTTTGGCTTGGTCTTGGCGAATTTCGGATTGACGATCTGAGACTCCACCGTGTTTGCTCTTTGGCGCCTTGTTCATTGTTCGTACTGCTGGTGAGTCAACTTCCAGCCTGGAGTCGAGCCCAGGAATCTCATCGTTGAGAAGCCTGATGTAGACTGGGGAAGCGAGATCCTCCGGCAAAACGACTTCGTGCTCGTAGATATGGTCGATCTTCGTGCGAAAATGAAGAAGCTTCGAGTTTGCCGACACCACTAGAGTTGCTGTTCCTTCTTGATCTTGTTGTGAGCTGGAAACTGTGATCTTCAGCGCTCTCGGTGAGCGTCGACTTTTCGCTTTCCATACTGCGTTGACGCGAAAGTCTTTCAGCGAACCAGCTTTCTCGACGAGTTGTTTCCCAACGGGGGAACTTCGACGCAAAAAGGAGTCAATTTGAACTGGATCAGCTTCAGCGAGCTGCCGAATGGAACGGATCCCAATGTACTCCAATGAAGCGACGATGACCGCATCTTCACAGACGTATTTGAGGCTCTCCCTTCCAGTTGCATCATCCCACGCTCGCAAACGAAGGCAACGCTGTAGTTTGATGGCAACAATCAGTGACTCCGCCTTCCCGATGCTAGAGAGATACTCTACTGCAACTTCAGTGTGAATGTCAGATCGCAACAATTGCACGAATTCCGAAATCATCTCACTCACCTCCAAGCAGTCGATCTGCTTCGTTCACTGCACTGACGCTCTCCTCCAGAAGCCGGTCGTCTGGTACAATCGCGTTACTTAGAACAGCTTGAATGAGGATGTTTGTTTTGGCCTCGTCGGACGCCACTGCTGAACTTCCTCGCGGGCTTGTTGTTCGATGCCTCACCGATGATTGACACAGGTGATTAAGCGTCGCTTTCTCTTGCCGTCTGAGTGGGAGGCGCACTTCTTCGCAGCTCGAGATGACCTTCAAGAGCTCGGCCACAGTTGCCGGGGCGTCACCAAACGCAGAGATCGCTTGCATTGTCGAGAACTTGACGTAGCCTTGGCACATTGTCGATCCAGCAACTGTCGGTGAGATGCACCCTGCCTCGTCCAGGATCACGAGGTTTGCATCACTCAATTCCTGGATGACTGGATCAATCGCTAGCACTGCTGTATGAGCGTTCTGCTGCCCACCACGCCGCACTTGGTTTGCGTAGAAAGTCGACTGCGGGCGAGAAGTTGATTAGAGTTCACCAGTCATCGGTCTGTTTCTTTTGGCGAACGCACCTGGAGCCAGGCGCGTGCTTCTGAAGAGTTCGTGACTACAACTCGGGAAACAATTAGTGTTTGATGAAAGCACCGCATATCTTCCGTGCGTTCGTACTCAGTCCCTGAGCAATCTCTGCATTGAAAATAGCCAAGAGATTTGCGTCGAGTTGGCTTTGGATCTCAATCGGAGCTTCTCCGCTGCCCAATCATAGTGAGGATGGTTCTTCGAGGATTCTTTAATCACACTCACTGACCTCGCTACGCGCTGGAGCGCGGCAACACGGTCATTTTCTGCCAAGATGATTGCCTTTCCTGAGCTGTAACCCAATCACAAGAGCCAACGTTAAGGGGTTAAATAGTAGGAGGCCGACAACCAAGCATTGTTCCTGCACCTGTCAAAACCTGGTCGACCAGCTCGTCCGATCATCTGAAGCAACTGACTTTCCGGATATTCTGTGTAGCCTTCACTTCCCTGATACATCCGTGTGCTCTTGATGATCACGAGATGTGCAGGCTTCCGAGCGAGCATCAGTATCGATCGTGCGGCAAACGGATAACGCACATACACTGTGTACCAAATTAACACCAACGGCAAGGGAGCTGGTGCAGCTAATTCACAGCGATGAGCACGAATGATGTGGGCTGGAGAACAATAGAGACCGCGTACCATAGTATGAGAAGCTTGTTTTCCCTGAACAGTGCCTCGACGATCTCTCTACATGAGTGGTTAGAACAGACTGGCTCTTCATAACAGCGTCATCGTTGGTAGGGCTAACCGATCTGACGAGGAGAGGCCAGCGTGATGATATCCGACTCCTGCCTGGAGGGCTACTTCAACCTTGCTCGAAGGTCTCTGATGCAGATAACAGCAAGCCACGTTTTGAATCAGTTTCGCCCAGCGCTCAAGACTGCGCCAGACTGGACGCACCTCATCTAGTTGATCAAGATATGCCTACTCACGACATCAGCTGCAAATCCTCGTCGTAGATGGCGTCATTTCTGTGACCACTCACCGCCCGATCTCTCTTCGTTGCGTCAAACATTCCAATTCGCTTGAGTTCCTGAGCAAGAAAGCTGATGCTATTGTGAGAAACTTTTTTGCAAGAGCGGTCACGGAGGAACCACGAACGCGGCCAAGCGAGTCGTCGCCATTCTGGAGTTACAGAAGATCAGGGACGATTTTCCGTCTGAGTATTGTCGAAGAAGCTCAACAATGCGCCCGTCGAGGTTCCTACGAGCCAGTACCCACGGTTAACCTCCACTCTGCGACTCATCTCTGATCTATGGCTGTCGTACCGCTCGAATGTGAAGTCATTCGTCGCATTTCCACAGCCGATAACTCGGCAGCTCAATGGCACTACACAAGTCATACTACTTGAGTACCGGTAGATGCGAGAGAAACTCGTGGACGTCACGTGGCGATTATTACCTGGGCGAAACTCACTTCCGAACTGCAAAAACGACAACGTGCTGTCAGCGAACCTAAGCCATGCAACCCGAGAATATCACCACGACAGACCTGGAATAAGCAAGCTTCTGGACACTGAATCCACGTCGAGAGGTCTTCAGCGTTGGAGAATGTGGCTGACATGCCGACAATTCGCCTTCGTACATCGTAAAACGTCAGCAATGCCATACTTCCAATATGATCCAGGTGACACTCACAGATGCTGGATTGGCATGCCACTACGCGCATCGCGTTCGCGCTTGGAGACGTTCATCATCCGGCAAAGGATCGCCTCTAGCGTAGCCCCTCGCGATACGTCTCCGATGTGGTGGATCTCGTCGACCAGCAGAAGCTCCGTCTGCATGACCGGACTCGTCTTGTGCCCCGTGCGGTGCATATTTCGCATTATCGCGTCCCACTGAACCAAATCACGAGACGTAAGTCGCAGCACGCCATCGTATCTCAATCTAATCTCAGACCTTCTCTGGGGTGGTGAGGATCACATCCGCGCTGGCGATGTCGTTGTCGTCAACCTCCGTCGCGTCTCCCGACAATTCAACAAACTTCATTCCGATCGTGCGGTCTCCAAACCGAAAGCGCCAGTCCTTCAGCCTACATACCACATTCTCAGTGCCTTCTAGTTTCCTGTTAATGCCGTCACTGTGAACATGTCACCTCTCTTGAAGCAGCGCCTTGACCGGTGCGATGTACACCGCCTTCGCCCCCGTCAGCCCTCGCGATCGCTCGCGACACTGCAGGAACGCCGCCTCCAGTACAGTCGTCTTCCCTGAGCCTACACATCCACTATCATCTTCAAACCCACGCATCTCCACGAACTGTGCATAGAACCCGCACCCGTCGGCGCACACACCATCATGTTGTGCGGCTCTTTGAAGGCCACCCGCAGCACGCGCTGCTGCACTTTCGTGAGCGTTTCGTACTTGAAACATGGCAGCAGATGCGCAGGCAGCACGTCGCCCATGCGCTGCGGAAGCGCCTCCACAGACGCGCATGCGCCGCCGCCTCCATCTTCGTTTCCCTTCATCTTCGCGCTTCCCCCTGCGCTTCCTGGACTCGTGACTTCAAGCATGACGGAAGGGAAACCGGAGTGATGGTCGCGGAAATGTTGGGGTCCGTAAATTACAAGAAGATAAGTAGTTTTCAAAATGCACTTGTATTTTATTGTGGTTGTACTTTCTAAATGGCGGTCTGGCTATCCGCGCTTGGAGCTGCCGAACCATTTCTTGGACGACATGTACGTCTGGCGGCGGCTGTCGTTGGCGGTCTTGCGGCGGCCGCGACGCGACATCGTCATGCTGGACAGCAGCGGGTTTAGCTGGTTGCTGGTCGGCCCACGCCACGACTCCATGATCGAGAGGCGTCGCGAGCCCATTTCCGAGCCGAATGCCGTGAAGAACGTGCTGCGCGACATCATGGACTCGCGGTCGTCGAACGTGGGCTGCAGCGTCGCGCTCGGCTGCTCCACCTGGACGGTTGGTGCCTCGGTCTCCATGGCCGCGATGTTCGTGAGACTTGTTCGGCGGGAGTGCTCCGCCTCCTCGTCTTGGCGGTCGTACTGAGCTGCTTTGCTGGAATGGTACAGCGAGTCGACTGGCTCGTACGTGGCGCGGATCATGGAGGCACGCGCCGCGGGGAGAGATGATTCTGTGTCGTTCTTTCCGTTCACGTACCGGAAGCTTACAGGCGCTGGGGCCATTTCCTGAATGGTCTCGCCGTCGAAGATGTAGCTCCGCGGAGGCATCGGCACGTCCTCTGGGATCATGTCAGCACGCACCTCGTCCACGTTGAAAGTGCCGACATTACTCGCACGGGGACTGTACTCGGCATCCACATCGAAGCTGCGGGGCACGTCAGTATCGTGGTTGACGCTCGCATTGTCTTCAATGGATGACCGCTGTAACCGCGAGCGAGCCTCCATCAAAGTCGAGTTGTACCAACGAGCACTCACACGCTGGAACAGCGACTGGGATTCTGGAGCGACCTCACGTTGTTCCTCTCGCTGCTCGGCCTTGATGATGCGCAGGATTCTGTTAACATTCGAGAGCACCTTCGCATCCACCGAGTCCTTTTTCTCCACCACTCCCTCCAGATACGCGAGCATTGTCGAGAAGTACGCCAAGTCCTTGAGAGCGAACGGTTCGTCAGACGCACCGGCTTGAGCTCGCGCCTCCAACACACGACGCACTAGCTTGACCAACACGGGAATGTCGGGGTGATCGACGGTGATGCGGCAAAAGAGCAGCTCCAAGAAGTCTTTCGACTGCATGACGTGGAAGTTCGCGAGCTGGCGGGCAACGCGGAGGGTACAGCGGTAAGGGAAGCCAGCCACGACGTGCTTGTTGCAGTGCCGGACGAGTCGCACGACGTCCATCGGCATGTCGAACCCTTCGATGCTTTCTTCAAGTTGAAGCGGCGCGCGGAGGATGTGTGCCATCGCAGTCGTCAGGTTCTCCACTTCTGTCGCCAAATCTCGCAGAAACTGTGGCGGGTTCTCCAGATCGAAGCCCATGAGGCAGTACTGCTTCTCCTTCCACTGCTGAAAGAGGAGCTCCAGGTTGTACGCCGGGTTCGTGAGGTCTTCTGGATCGGGTCTCGCCAAGAAGTTGTCCAGGTAGAGGCCCCCAATAAAGTTCTCGGGCATGTGCACGTAATCTTCTTCGTAGAGTTCAACAGTGTCACGCTTGACCCTTGACCGTTCGACGCGATTGCGGCAGATCACCTCATCAACCTTGCTTCGCACTGCCGTCCGCCAATGCGTGTTCCAGATGAGATCGCTCTTCTCGTGGTTGTCGTCGAAAAACTTGGGCGCCATGCTCGGGTCCAAGTGAATCTGGTAGACGATCGGATACGGCAGGAAACGGCCCAGGCCGCTGTACATTTCCTCTCGAATCGAGAAGTCCTTGGTGAGCAGAGCGAAGATCACCTCGAATGCTGGTTCTCGAAGAGCCTCGGCACGTAGAAAGTGGTCATGGAGGACATGCTGTCGTGACTGGATGGCGATGCCCAGAATCTCCACCCAGAGCCCGCTTTGCTGGACATACTCCGCGACGACGAGACACGTATCACAGAGCTCGGCTAGACACGATAGAGCGTAGTACGCTTGTTCGTAGTCCAAGTGATCGGCGATGACCTGGAGACTCCACGTGAACTCGCAGAAGGGCTTGAACACTCGATCCAAGTCGTACTCGAGACCGCAGATCTTGTTGAGGATCAAGAGCGCGAACTCTTGGCGGTTCAAGTAATCCACGTTCCCGAACTCGGCTTCCATACCCGGAGGCAGGCCGTCCAGCTCAGGTTCGCGGCCATTTCTCGACATGAACCCGTAGCTCGAGAGCGACCGACGCGACGAGATCGACACTGCGCCGTTGTGTGATCGATCAAACGGGAGCAAGTACTGACCAAGCGTCGCGACGGAGACGGCTTCACTTTCCATGTCGGTGACATCGCAAAACTCATCAAGAGCTTCCACGACAGCCTCCTTGAAGAACGGCAGATCCACCAGCACATTCAGGCTTTGAAGAACTGGAAGCGTGTCCGCGTACATTCCGATGGCGGGATCGCGATTCTCGTGCAAGAACGTGAACAGTGCTTCGATGAACTCGCGTGCTGACAACGGGTACAAGCACTCTGGCGTGATAGATTCCTGGTCGGTCTCGGCCTTCTCCAGCAGAATGCGCAAGTAGATGCCACCGACAAGCGGCTCGGTCTTCAAGCAGTCGTACATGTAGCTCGTGGCGCTCTCCAAGAAGAGCAATTCATCTTCATCCGGGTGGTGGCAGTGGTCGGAAATCAACTGCATCAACTCGCTTCGAGTGTAGTCGTTCCAAATGCACGTCGGTTCGCGGATTTCGGTCGACAGAATCATCCAGAAATCGTGGCCGCTCGGACGATCGAGGCAGTCCAAGAACTCAAGAGGCAGCAAGCTGACCAGTGCGTCCAAGCCGTACGATTTCGACTTGCCGTCGAGGCCAATGCTCAACGCCCGAAGCGCGAGAAAAGCTGCCTCGACAACGTCGCGTTCTTTCAATGCGACAGCGCTGTCGTCCATGCTGAAGTTGGAGGCGGGACCTCGGGCCACGTCTTCAGCGGTGCTCAGAAGGAGGTACAGCGCACGCCAGAACATGTTGGTCGACAGCACGAGTTGCTCTTGTAGATGACGACTGGCGCACATTGAAGTCACGACACCGAACAGCAGCTTCTGGATCTGCCATGGCTGGCGTTCGTCGAACGCCGTCAGAAGTCGCGCTAGCAGTTTGCACAGACGAGCAGATTGTGCCGTCGCCATTAGCTGCGCCTGCGAGTGGAAGGCAGCATCCGCGAAGAGAGGCTCGTTGCTCTCGCCGACAACCGTATCCTCACTTGTATCACTCTCGAGTCGTGCTGGTGCAGGTTTGCTGACTGGGGCATTCTCTGGGTTGTGGCGCAGAAGTGATCGTGGTCCAACCTCTGACGAGACGAGAATCTGGAGGATACCGAAGGCTGCTCTTTTCGTAGACAGGCTACCGGCTCGCGCATACTGGTCTGCCATACCCAGAACGACATCCCACGCTCCATCGATTGACAGAAGGATACCTATGTTGAGCGGAGCCGAAGAGAGCAGCTCGTACAGCACCATCACGCAAAGATCACCGACCTCAAGATCGTCGTCGTCGGCGTCTTCAGCTGGAGGGCCAGACATCGCGATCGTATCCAGCAGCAGAGGGATCGCTCGGGATTCGTACGAGAAGAACTGGAAGTTGAACTTCTTCAGAAGTCGACGCTGAGCTTGCAAGATGCATTCGATGACATCGTCCGACGTTCTCCCCTTGTTCACTTCGAGTTGGCGCTCAAGGAGACTGCACAGGCTTTCGTAGGCCGCGCGAACCGTGGATACCGCTGCTCCTTTCTTGCACAGGTCACGGTATCGCATGCGCAATTCGGCCATGGTGAACGACTTGCCCTGCGGCCAACCGAACGTCTTGAACGCAGTGCCGTTCTCCTCTTCGACACCCGAGAGTGTTGACGTCGTCTGGCGCTGCTGCAACGATCTCCACTTGTCTTCGATAGCCGACATCAAGAACTGTGGCTCTTCAATGGCATCCAAGCTCGCCTCGTCACCTTGCGCAATCGATGACAGGAAGAAGCCGCCACAGTAGATGTCACGCGATAGCTCCGAGTACTTGACCGAAGGCAGCGACACGTAGCGGTACGTGGCGGCCACATCACGCTTGAGGTCCTCTTCGAATTCTTCGATGTGCTCCCGAACCATGAGTCGAAGGTGCTTCCGCATTGAAGGCGTCCAGATCACGCGGCTATCTGCAGAGCGACCCGAGAACACACCCGCAAAGCATTCTGGAGACTCTTCGCTGTCCAGCAGTCCGATGAGCGGCTCTGGCAACATGTCGATCAGGAAACTCTGGCCAGCTCGGGCTTCTCGGCTATCTTGCACACGATGGAAGCGTTGCAGCAGGCGTGCTTGCTCCACAAAATGGTCTTTGTCAAGATCCGAATCGGCGTGATCAACTGCGAAGATGAAGAAGAACATGCCATACTCGTACAGCTTGGAGCCGACCACCGGTCCCAGAGCCATCAGTATCTCACACGCGAGCTTCCGGACAGTCGCATCGTCGACGAGAAGAAGCTGGACGACGTGGGCGACCCGGTGCTTCGATGACAAGAGCTGCTTCCCCATGGACGTCGGAAGCAGGTTGTCGGAGCCACCGAGCTCGTTCACAATCACGTTGCGTAAGATCCGCAGAGCCTTCAAGCCAACAGTCGCCGCGTTGATCGGCTCGGTCATCAACTCCATCCATCGGAGTTCGGGCACTTGGTGCAGGTGCCGCCACTCGTGGTCGTCAGAGTCGTGCTTCTTGTGAACGGTGCAGCAGCACACGAGCACATCCTGGAGACGCTTGGCGAGGGAGAGCAGATGTTGGTACAGCTCAATCGGTGAGAGCAATCCCACAGCGTCCCGATCCGGCACTCCCGCCGTCTTGCACATCCAGCGTAGGCTGAGCCTAGAGTCATTCGACAGATGCGTCATGGGAATCGACGAGACGCTATCATACTCGGGAACGACTTCGAGTCCGACCACAGGGAACTCGTCACCGTCTTCGCCAACGGCAGCATGGAGCGCACCACGCGGAGTCGGGATGCGTCGATGGCTCAACACCGCAAGAAACAGGATCGTTGATATGTGGAGGTCGTTCGTGAGGTGGTTTGTCGTCGCGGGATCTGCGCTTAGATGCGATAGCAGCTCAATCAGATCGTAGATCTCGTGTGTCTCGAACGACTTGACCACCAGCTCCATCAGGAAGCGGACACGGTAGGCTGGTGCGGACCGAACACTTGGGAACGCCTTCGCGACTTCGATCAGCGCCTTCATGAGTAAATCGTCGCCTTGTGTGGGCGATTGGGTGACGAGCTCTGACATTCGCAGCTGTGGCAGCTCGCTTCCTGCAGCAAAGTCATCGTCGTCCTTTCCGAGCAGGCGCAACTCAAGCCACCTCTGGTAGATCTCATTGTAGAACACTTTCGGAGCCGTCACCATCGCCGACGTCGATTGCAGCAGATGGCCAGCCTCCCCAATCGTCACTCTTCCACCGTTGGTCGTCAACGCCTCCAACTGCTTCGCAGCCTCGCTGAGTTTGAGAGAGCCGTCGCGAACGCGGGCGACGAGGACGCGCACAAAGACGTTCTCGATCTGGATTTCAGGCAAGAGGGACGGGTAATGCACGCGGAATTGCACGTGGTTCCATCCGACGGACACCGCTTCGTTTGCCATGCCACCCAGCTTGTTGTCGATGAGATCGAGGGTCCGTTCCATAGCTGCCTTTAACTCCTCGCGTGCGCGCGCGTTCCAGATCACATCGAGGAGAAAGAAGTCCTGCTGCAGCAGATCCGCTAGGATGGCGATATCACCGGCAGACTCGCCACTGTAGTTCGCTCGACCTCTCGGCACTCGACTCGATAAACTGTCAGGCAAGTACGCCGAAATTTCTTGACGCATCCGTCGGATAAACCAATCAGAGCCGCCCGCGCCTCCTCCACGATGATCATCTCGGTGCTTCCTCGCCTTTGGCTCCTTGAAACGCTTGTGCTCCTGCTCATACGCTGCAATGAGAACCTTCTTCATCGCGGGCACCGAGATCATCCGAATGAAGCCATGCGGAAGCATTCGCTGGAGTAGCTCGAATGATGGCTGGTGGTGCACGATCCACATCCCCGAGATGTACCGATAGGTATTGCGACCGGCACTCGTCGGAAAGAAGAAGGCATTGTGCAAGCTTCGCATGACCAGTCCGCTGGACAACGCGTTGTCACACATTCGCTCGTGAGCTTTTGGGTCCGCGCTCTCGAGCGTGACCTTCAGTAGCCCCGTTGAAAGCACGGCGAGTCCGACGACTGACATCTGAGAAGAAAGCTGCTGGAGCATCGGCGACGTTGAACTCAGTTGCCTGACGATCATATCGAAGTGGTTGTTGTCCGTGTTCGGTCGACTCTTGATTGCCACGTCGTAGAGAAAGTCAAGCACGGCAAGAGTGCACAGCGGGTGGTGGCTTCGCCCGAGGACACCCATCACTGTGAGCACGAATTTGTCGTTGCCGAGCACCAATCCTCGCACCCCTTGCTCGACTTGCTTGTGGGCTGGAGCACGTCGCGTGTCGACTACCAACGAGTGCAGTGCTTTCACCGCCCACAGCGTAGAAATCTGTTCACCCGACTCGATGACCAGCACCAATCTCTCGACGAAGTCCACCAGGCGCTCTTTTGTTGCATCACTGGCAAGGCGATAGCAGCCGTCGTTCACACGGCAAAATGCTTCCAAGATAATGGCGACATCGTTGACTCGAATTGGTGGCTTGGAAGCAAGCTGCAGCTACAGATAGTCACAACAGAACATTCAGTGCCGGCGTTCCAGTCTCAGAAGATAACGGCCAGAGAAAAGAAACTCACCATTGTGGCGAGCCCTTGGAAGAGGCCGCGGAAGCTGAGGTGGGCGATGCGCGGGTCTACCGTGTTCGATCCGAAGTCTTCATGCTCGACGTTAAAGTTGAGGTTCTCGAGCCCAAAAAGCGCCTTGTCATAAGCTGCCAGATTGCTCGTGACAGCACTTGGTCCGTCAGTGCTAGTCAGCCTCTCGAAGTCTTTCGACACCTCACGATACATTGCCGCGAACATGCCCTCTTTGTCCAGCACCTGCGATTTCTCCGTCTCGTGCAGAAGCAAACTGTGGGATGTGAGGCGCGGGTTCACACGAGAGAACGACTGATTGAGCATCGCCGACGCGTTTTGACAGTAGAGACATCCATCGTAGAGCTTGGCGAGAAGGCACGACTCATCACTGGATAGATACGCGACACGAGCACCACCAACAAACTCGACTGCGATCATCGTGGGCAAGTCTGGATGGTCTGTATGCGGACTCTCGACGCGGACGACGCGAAGTAGATCCTTCAACGAGTACGTCTTCTGCTTGGGCGATTCTGGGTCCGCCTCGATGAGTAGACCGTTGATCACGAGGATTTGCTTCTTGCGGAATCGGAAGAATCCGTGACGACCGCCTCGTTTCACGACAGCCAGGGTACTTGCTGGATCCCAATTGACAGTTGTAGACGTCCGGCGTTGATCCTGTCTGGGTTGTTGAGGCTTGGGTAACTGGTCCACGTTCTCAAGCTCCATCGGAAGCCCGACGACACCCGCAAGCTCGCGCATTTTCTCCACGATCTGGGCTCTCGAATCTGAGTACACGTACAGGTACTTGTCCTTGATGGCAATCGCGAAGGCGTCACGATTTTCCGATGGAAGGAAGACCCGCTTGATTGACCGGTACTCGAACTCGTTCGTGTTTCGGTTCATGACTCGCACAGCCACCAGCGCGCGGGGAGTCAGGTACAAGTCGCTTTTTTCACGCTGACCACTCGTCTTGCCCAGAAATCCGCTGAACTGGAAGCAGTCAACATCGAAAGCGCGCTTGAAGTCGTCAAAAGTTCCGACCAAGTGGCTCATCAACTCTTGCAGAAACACGTTGCGGCATCGATAGCGCAGACGAAGGTACATCGAGTCGCTGTAGTCAGTCATTGCCACCTTCTTTGGCCCACACGGTGACTCGAGGAAGAGCCGGTACTGGCGAAGGAGCACTTCCGGATTCTGCACTGCAATCCCTGACCCGTTATCGCTGGCTGCACTTCTGGTTGATCTTGGACCCGATGAAGCCATTCTTGACGACCGGAAATTGCCCATTCGCGCAGCCGCTGCTCGGCGGCTCGACAGATTGCGGTTTGTACCACCGTTCTCGAAGGTCAGGTGCTCGCCGAAGCCCATTGAGAGGGGAGGAGGCTGCACTGCTTGAGCCGCAAGGAGAGACGACGCAGACGACTCGATCACGTCTTCACCCTCGACATAGAAGGAAGACGGGCTGCCAGTCATTCTTGCGAGGATTCCAACGCATGCCTCAACAGTGGCTAGACCGGGAAAGCTGAAGAGGATGCGGTGGAGCATTCGGTACCGCCGCGCGAGTTGATCGTGGAGCACTTTCGCCAGCTCGACCTGACGCCCAGGGTTGGTCTTCAGAAGGCAGAGTACAAACTGGCTCAGTTTCATGACTGGTAGGTCAGAAAGATACCGTTGTGTCTACAGAAAAAGTGGATCAGCGATATGGCCAAACTAGGCAGCAATAGCTGCATGCGCTCACCTTCGGGTCCAGGTCAAACAGCGAGAGCATCGACGTCAAGAAAGAGCCGCTCGACAGGAAGATCTCGCGGCACTGGATTTTGTGTACCTTGGAGTCAAGCAGTCGGTAGAGCACCATGAAGGCCCAGTAGACGATAACGGGGCTCCGACCAGAAAGAATCTCGTTGATCACTGTCAGATATCCGTCTCCTCGCTACAGGCAGAGCAGACGTTAGCAAAAGACACAAACGCTGCATCAGCCGGAAGCACTCACCTCAAGCAGGATCCCGACAAACTCTTTCATGGCTGGAGGCGCTTGCAGGAGACGATACACAGTCTGAAGATACGTGCTCAGGAAGGCATGTCTCGGGCCGTGGCGGCTGACGACGTCGCGAATCTCTCGAGCCACGAAGAACACGGCTCTGTCGAACGGTTTGTTTGGCTGGGCGATAACTCCGGTCGTCGGTGTGTTCGCGTTGAACTCACGCGCGAGCCCGTGCATGCCATCATCAATCCCCATCGGCAACAGTCGCTGCGTTCTCGTCGTCTTGGATGACCCGTACGTCACGATTTGTTGGAGCAGACATGTCTGCACGACCCGCAACTCGCGATCCATCACGTTCAGCTCGTTGCTCGACTTGTGCAGCAGCTTCCCACCCTCCGACTGGATGATCTTGCACGGCACCATGCGCATCGAGTCAGGCATACGGTCCGTCACGACGTCGACTTGCATATTCTTGAGCGCGTGGCACGACGCTACGAGCTCCGTCACCAGTTTTTCGCGATGCGTCGAGTAAAACGTGCGCCGAATGCCGTCCACAAACACGATTTCGAACGTATCTTTCGAGTCTGCGAACAGAATGAGCGAGAAGATGCGCGACAGCGGCCGACTGCTGATGACCACGTCGTTCTCGCCCAGCTCTGCAATGAACTTCTCGGACACAGCGAGCACGCGGGCCGAAAGCTGCCTGTTTGTCGACGATACACGCGTCACAGGGTACTGAAAGGAGATTTCGTCGGCGGTCGTTGGCCCCGTGTCTCCTTTCAACGCTGCCTCCATCGTCTTCTTGCGGTACTCGTTAATGTCCATGCCGTAGGCGCGCATGACACGGTGGATCGCCTGCGTCATCTCCGTCCGCTTCTCGACAACGAAGAGACTTGAGTTGTCCGAATGGTTGAGCACGATGGCGTTGTGGTCGTCACACACGAGATCAATCGACACGAGACTCGTGTACGGGATGTGGGACGTCAGCTCGCCGTCCTCGTCTCGCTGGTACACGCCGTCGGGTCCGATTTCCACGACACACGGCGACTGGAGCCCGCGTGTGTGGAACTTGATACTGGGAAACGGATGCGACTGCAGCTCCGGACGCAGCGGTCTGCCGTGTTGCACTTGGTGGCGACTGCGAAGACGCATCAGACACACGAGCACCTCCATGCGGTAATGGCAGCGATACGTCGTGCGCTTGATACGGTGGCGCGGCGTGAAAATCACGAAATCCTGCAACAAAACGCGACGTCAATTACCATCAGAATCGCTCCCAGACATCCAGACAAAGCGCGTCGTACCGTCTCGCCCTCGAGCGTGGTGGCGTTCTCGACCTCCTCATACGACCACGTATTCGTGAGCTGCTGCGAGTCCGGGTCGTACGTGGAGAAGCCGCTCTGGCTGAAGCACAGCACGCGCTCCTTCTGCGAGAAGCTCGTCACCTTGTGCACCATGAAGCGCGCCTCATACTTGCGCACGTCCATCGTTCGTTCCTCGCCCTCTAAAACGCCTCGTTCGTGGTGGGAACTACGAGGAAACTCACCCCACGCAACGTCAGGTTACGCGTGCGGTTCGGCAAGTCGTCGAGTGCCGCTCTTGCCTCGCTTGAGCCACAGATCTGGCCGCCGTTTCAACCGAAACGGTGGGTTTCGAGCGGCGGTTGTCGCACTCGCCACGCGCGGTCTCTCGGCGCGAGCCCAGAGCCACTTCAGGCGGCCGATGACTCTCTCTGCTGCGGTGTAATAGCGCTCTCTGCCTCGAGGATCTCGACGCTTCTGTAGGAAGCGACTTCCATCTGGCATCGCCATATTCGCATGCTGCTTGGCGTTCTTTTGAACCAACTGGCCAGAGAAGCAGCAGGCGACGCGGGTCGGGTCAATAAACCCGTTACTTTGGATGTGAAATGTGACCCGTAATATTGTGGATTCAAATTGAATTGACAAGCGGGTGGGTTACACCCATGGGTTTATCTAGTAAGCGTCTGGTGTGGGACCACCCAAGATCCGTCACAGAAGGCCGGGGTCTCTTGCTGACCACGATGGTGATTATTGTCCTCATCCACACGAGGTGGCTGCATCACGGATCCACAAGGATCGCAGCAGTGAATCCACAGCCAGAGACATTCCCCCATCGCATGGTTTTGCAGTCGCGAATGGTCAGCCAGCGCTGTCCAGTGGCTGGTCGCCTCCCGAAGTTGATCAGAGTCCAGGCCTCTTCCTCAACGGGTCCTCGTCCACACCTACAATAATGCATGAAGGACAGACATGTCTACCAAGACCAAACAAACCCAGCGCATCCACGTCGCCTCCTCCTTTTCAACGTGCATGCTGCGTGCGTTCTCGAATTCAAAAATTCCCTTGCGAATTTTCGCGCCGTCCCTCAAAATGGCTTCACTCTGTGTTTTGTTGGCTATTTTACCTCTATTATGTGATACTTTGCTGTTCAATATGCCGTACCACAGGGGAATCGCGCCTCCTTTCCCCTGTCGTCGGTTGACTGGGACGGAAACCCCACTCTTCCCCCGACGCTAAAGCAGCACGACGCGGCATCTCCATGCGCTGGTTCTGCGTGGCGCCGGCGCTGCCCAACAAGGCCGTGCTACGCATCCGCACGGCGCCCAACAGCGACGCCGACGTCTGCGGCCGCTTCTCCAAGGGCAAGGCCATCGCGGCGTTCGCCAACGTCGTCGACATCCGCGACGACGCCGACCCAACGACTGCGCCGCAGAAATGGCTCCACGTCGCCTTCCAGGACGAGCACACAGGCCGCTGGTCGCAGGGATACGTCATGGCGAGTCTACCCGACGGCATGACGCTGCTCGTGCCATGGGAGGAAGCCGGTACGGCGCTGGAAGATGCATTTTGCACTTGGAGGTTGAAGTTTCCCCTCCTTAACTGACTGGTGGTGGACTGTGGGATGCAGGCTTTATCCGCTGCTGCAACATTGACGAAGCGAGAGCGATTCTGTACGACAGTGCGGCCATGAACGCGCAGATTGTCGGCACGGTGGACGCCGGCGAGGGCACGCGGTTCGCGTACGGCGTCGCGGAGGCTGCCGGCCACCGACTGCGTATCTTCCACGACGTGTACGACAGCGTGTGGATCAATGCCGACGACACGGACACTGTGTGCGAGAAGATTGAGCACCCGAATTGCACTGGTACGTGGATCTGCGGTCTGTGGATACCGTGGAGCCTGTTGCTGATCGACGGATACGTTTTGTGTGGCGACAGTCCCACACAGTTACTTCACACTGAACGAGGCGCTTCCAGCCGAGGCCCAGATCGCCATTCGTGCGTTTCCATCGCGAGAAGCAGAGACCGTGGCGTTGCTGAGTCGCGGTCAGGTGGTGGAGGCGCTGGCGCGATGCGGAAACTGGCTTCAGGTCATGGGCGCCGACGGCCAGGACGCGTGGATCATGTGGCAGACGAATACGCTGCAGCTACTGACAGAGCTGCCGTTCCATACTTCGGGAGGGTGCCAGTTGACGACGACTGCGACTGTCGAGAGCTCCGTGGAGACCGATCTACCTGAGGACGCAGTTCCCGAGGAGACCGTGGGCGATGTTGCGGTTGAAGCCGAAGAGACCGAGGCAGAGATTCATGCTACTTCCAACGGCGAGCAGCGTCCATCGCTGGAAATGCAGGACTCCAGTCTATCGGGTGACCAAGATATGAACGGAGCAGCTCACACTAATGCTGCAAGCGAGACGCCGGCCACATTTGAGACACAGAAGTCGCCTGTCACGAACCTATGCGACGAATTGGCGTCGAACGGAATCTCCAGTCTTGAAGAAGTCCTGACGGTAGAGCCTACCAGGGAAGTCGACGCGAATGCGACGCTACCGTGGGACGAGAGGCCATTGAACGGACACGGACACCATGACAATCCCGAGGTTTTAGAGTTGCCCAACGCACGAGAAGAAATCGATCAAGCTGAAGAGACCGTGGAAGAGGCCGTGGTGGAAGACTCAGTAGTGGAGGCGCCAACGCCAGTGCCGACATCATCGTGGGAAGACCGACCGATCTCGGCCAAGGGTCAAGGTTCGTACTCGTACCAGTTCGATGAGGCAGCAGCATTTCCAGCGTCGCAGGTGCAAACAAAGGAGCCATCATATTCTTGGGAAGATCGACCAATTGCGACAAAAAGTCGCGGCGCCTACGATTGGGAGTCCTCTCTCGGTGACGTTGAAGTCACAGTCGAACAATCTCAAATCGTCAGTGAGCCACCCGTTGAGCAGGAGCGGTCGCCGCTTCAAGAGCAGCCATCGCCTCCCGAACGCCTTGATGAGCGCGAGGAGTACGCGCAGGATCAAGAAGCGCAACCCGAAGCTGATAACGCTGACGAGAAGGAAGATGACCAACAAACCGCTTTTCAGCAGCTGGAAGGTGGAGATGCACCTTCAAGTGAGACGGAAGGCCCAAGTAAGGTTGCGGTGATGTCTTGGGATGACATGCCAATCAAGAGTAGACACGTTCAGGAAGCCGCAAGTGCAGTGGAAGCAGAAGCCACTCCTCCGAAGCTCACTCCGAGCAAGCGTGCGCTTGACACAGCCGAGCGACCTTGGAATACCAGTGCGCGCAGGACCCCTCCAACGAAACGTGCCGATGGTGTTGACTCTACGAGTGCCGATGGAAACGGCAGTGCAAGCTCCTCTCCGTCACGTGTCGTCGCAGTCCATCCTCCGGTTGGTGTGATTGCAGCGGACAAGGGATCTGTCGCTTGGCATTCCAGCGATATTGCTGAAGACGCTGGTGCGTTTGCGACATCGGACGATGCCGAGGTTGAGAACACTTCCGGTTCACTTCAGCACTCTCCGCGAGCACCGCACTCGTCACATTCCGCAGTCGGGGTCGTTTCCGGTGAAAATGTGGTGTCATGGCATTCCGTTGACACTCTCGAAGCTCCAGAAGACATCAATGAAGAGTCTGCCAACGCGAATGATTGGGGCAGTGGTGACGCAGCGATTGACGAAGACGAGATCGACGCCGTGGCCCCTCCAGCCGAATCTTCACCCATTGAGGTTGACGAAGATCACGAATATCAGCACGAACCATCACACGAAGACATGGAAGATGACGCTGGTCATGCGGACATTCAAGACGAGGTCGACGGGGCGGAGATGGATGTTCAAGATGGCGAGGATTACCCGGACGAAGAAATGAAATGCGACCCAGTCGCGTTTGAGCACATGCACCACCACGAGCAAGAGGACGAGGCCATGTGCGGTGAACACCCACACGAAGCGTTTGCCGCCGTCGACGATGAATCCACCGCTGCAGGCGATGACTTCGAAGCAGAAGGAGAGGATGGTGCGACGGCCCACGCTGAAGATGAACCTCTCGCGCTTCAAAATGCTGCCCCCGTCGGTATGCAGTCACGGCTGATGGCGAGACTCACTGGCTTAGCTGGAGACCGCCAAGACCGTATTCTCGCAGCTATCGCCTTCAACGAAGGCCCCGATGCAATTTTGGAAGCACTCGCATCGGCAGACGACTATGATGAGGATCTTCTGAAGTACAACCCGCCTATTGGGCCACCTACCGCTGTGGCTCCGTCTCCGTCAACTTCCGAGTCGGGACTTCTCGATGTACTCTACTCACGAGACCAAAGTGACGGCTTTTCCACTCCAACAAAGAAGCGTCCACTGAGTGGATCGAACCAAGCGTCAGCGAGGAATTCGTACTCGGGGGAGAACAAGATAGAGATCCTGGCGGGTATTCTGCGCCGCACGCCACAAAAGTCGAGAGAGTCTCACAACAAGATCGTGGGCAACGCCAACCCCGAGGAGATTTTGGAGGCCGAGTTCGGCAGTTGCGCTGACGAGCTCGGACTCTTCGGGGACTACCAATACCCAGCCGTCGCCCCCACCCGATTTTCGAGCGCAAATTTCAGCACGCCGACTCGAGCGGCTTCGCTGTCCATGAGCAGCCTGCCGTCACCAAGCTTCGGGAGCGCCGCATCGTTTGCGTCCCCCGTTCCGAAGGAGAATCCTCTGAAGCGCTCTGCTTCTGCAATTGCGAAGACGCCTCCGGTCAATCTGGCCAAGGCTGCCTCTGCACCGACGCGTGTCCAGTCTCCTCCGCCGCCACCTCCACCACCTGCACAGGCGCCTCAGAAGGTTGCCGCGGCTCCGAAGCGTGTGCTGTCACCTCCGCCTCCGCCTCCACCACCAGTGCAAGTGCCTGCTCCGATCCAAGTGCCGGAGAAGACTATCCCTGTGCGCTCGAGAACGCCTTCGGGTCTCGTGCCTCCTGGGGCGAAATCAGGCATTGCGACTGGCCTCCCTCGCCCAACGCTGGTCTCTCCGTCAATTTCCACATCTCAACTTCGACGCCCAGGCACTGGCGCGTTGTTGAGCCCCACCGCAGGAGCGAGTCGAACGCGAAGCTTTACGACGAGCGACGAAGTGAGGGAGCGAGCGTCTCTCCCTGGCGCTCCGCCTCCTGCGATGGCGCGAGCCCAGTCGATGCTGCCCCGGAAGAGCATGTTGCCAACTCCAAGCCCCAGCAAGCTCGCGGCTCCAAGCCCAACGAGCAGATTCGGTCTCACTCGCGCTACCAGCCTGTCGTCGGCGACTGCGAGCACCTCTACTCCTGCGGCCGTAGCTGCTCCGGCGTCGGCATCGGCGACTGCGTCCGCGTCGACCACGCCCAGCCTCTTGGCTCGCCGAACGTCGTTCGGTTTCTCCCGCCCAACACCAACGAAGAAGACGTAGTCAGTGGCCGCCGCCTATTTATTGCGGTCACCAGTAGTCGTAATCCTTAGAGCGTGTCGTGGCGCGTCTTGCCACGGCGATTAGAGAGACTCCCACCACGTCCTCTTCAACATTGTCACCATCCTACCATGCTGCCTTTCTCGTGTTGGATCGCCAATGCCTCGTTCTGATTGGACAGGATCTTCCAATGGAGCTCTATGATTGGACAGGTATGAGCGAATGGGAGTGAAGCAAAGACACCGCCTTTCTCGGGCCAGGACGCGAAGAAGAGATTCGTCGGAAGACCACATGCGAGGAAGACGAAGGAAGATGAAGGCGTCTTGGAGGATGAACGGACCAGCCTGCTAGATCACTGGCTGCGACCACTTGAAGCTGCGCACGTCGTCAGCTCACTGTGCTTTTCACCGAGAGAACTCCGCACGACTCGACCGCCGATGCCTCCCAACTCCTTCGCCCCACCCGCGCCGTCGGCGTCGTCGCTGCGCGTGCGGACCCAGTCGACCGGCAGTGTCGTTATCGGAGCGAGAACCGCTTCAGCGTCCACACAGACAGCCAGTAGCCCACGAAACGCGGCCTCCTCCCCACCGACGTCGCCGTCGTCACGCGCAGCGCCGCTCATCCCGTCGACCACTGGCAACCGCCGCATCCTCGTCACGGGCGGCGCCGGTTTCATCGGTTTCCACACGAGCAAAGCTCTGCTGGAACGAGGAGATGACGTCGTGGTCATCGACGAGATGAACGACTACTACGACGTCAAGCTCAAGCAGTCCAACCTCGACTACCTCGTGCAGCGCTTCACGACGGATCGAGTCAAGATCTACATCGGTGACCTGTGCGACCAGTCGCTCGTGCGCAAGGTCATTCGTGAGACGCGGCCTGCGTCCATGATCCACTTGGCAGCTCGGGCCGGCGTGCGTCCCAGTATCGACAACCCGCTGCTGTACATCCACTCGAACGTCACCGCCACGACGGTGCTGCTGGAGACGTGCCGTCGCTACGGCATCCAGAAGTTTGTCTACGCGTCCAGCAGCTCCGTGTACGGCGGCAGTACAAACACGTCGTTCAGCGAGGACGACGTGGTCGACTGCCCCGTGAGTCCGTACGCCGCCACGAAGAAGAGCTGCGAGCTGCTCGCCCACACGTACCACCACCTCTACAAAATGGACTGCATCGGCCTGCGGTTCTTCACGGTGTACGGACCACGCGGACGGCCCGACATGGCACCTTTCAAGTTCATGGACCGCATCGCCCACGGCATCGCCATCGACCAGTTTGGCGACGGCAGCTCCTCACGCGACTACACGTACATCGACGACATCGTCCAGGGCGTGCTGCTGAGTCTGGACAAAGCCACGGGCTGTGAGGTGTTCAATCTGGGCAACGGCTCGCCTACGTTGCTCACGGACTTCATCCGCATCATCGAGTCGCTCGTGGGCAAAAAGGCGCAGATCAACTTGCTGCCCAACCAGCCAGGCGACGTGCCGCGGACGTGTGCGAACGTGAGCAAGGCCCAGCGCATGCTCGGGTACAAGCCCACGACGCCCCTCGCCCAGGGGCTCAAGAAGACTTGGGCATGGTACAAGGAGTTCTACCTGCCCGACCAGCTCCAGCAGAAGCAAACCAACAAGGCGGGCAACGCGTCCCCCACGCGAACGAAAAGCGCAGCAGCCAAGCCGTAAACCGTACACACGATGAAAAAGACTGGATGTGAACTATGTAAATCAACGATTGAGTGCCCCACGTTACGATTAAGTACACATTAAGTACGCATTAAGTACGCATTGCGTCCTTTCGCGTCCGTTGGATCCATTCCCATCGCAGCAGCGAACACACAAAATGGCGAGCGACTTGGAGCATGAGAACGCTGCCAAGAGCGCCGTCCATGCGCTGGAAACGACTGCTGCACACCGTCGGAAGAAGGCCAATGGTGGAGCCAGTGCAGCGTTAAAGCGTGAGGCCCAGGAGCCCACAGTCGCTGAGGGAGACGACGAGACCGACGAGATGGAGGGCGACGAAGGCGAGCCCTCAGGATACGAGGACTGCATCACGTTCCTCATCGTCATGGCAGTCATCGCGCTGCTCTTGGGCGGGTTCTGGTACATGTTCATGCAGATGACGTCGCCCAGTGAGCTGCTCAACCAGCGGCTCCAAAACGGTTCGCTTTGGCGTGTTTGTACCCCTTCACGGCCGAAATCAAAGTCTCACTTTGCATATCAATGTAGTCCCCAAGGTCGAGGCAAGGCATCTCCAGGTCCACGTGGACCTCGCGCAGCTCTACAGCGGCCACGTTACGCAAGTCGATGTGGACCGCCAGCTCGTGTGCCGCCAGTGTGCGGGCACGGGCGTGGATCTCCAAGAGGGCTTCCACACGTGCCACGAGTGCAAGGGCAGCGGCGTGAAGACGTACTTGCAGCGCATCGGCCCCATCCAGCAGCACGTGCGATCCACGTACGTCTACTGACTCGCTATTCCTATTAGAAACCCCCCAGACCGAGACTCATGTTTGCTTCAGTTGCAACGTGTGCAAGGGCCGCGGCCAGGTCGCGAAGAAGTCGTGCGGCGTGTGCCACGGCCAGGGGCATCTGCGCGACCGCAAGGCGCTGGACATCGCGATCGAGCGGGGCATGCGCCACGGCGACACCATCGTCCTCGCCCACGAAGGCGACCAGGCGTCTCGCGCTCGGCCGGGCGACGTCGTCGTGCACGTGGTGATGCGTCCGCACGCGCAGTTCGCTCGCCGCGACGACGACCTGGAGCTGGAGCTCGAGATCTCGCTGCTGGAGGCGCTCGTGGGGTTCACGCGCGAGATCACGCACCTGGACGGCCGCGTGGTGACGCTGAAGCGCGAGGAAGTCGTCCAGCCGCGTACAGTGTGGCGAGTCCCCAAGCAGGGGATGCCCGTGCGAGGCAGCAAGGGCACGTTCGGAGACTTGCTGGTAAGGTTCACCATCAAGTACCCGACGCAGCTCAGCGCGGAAGACAAGCAACGCGTGGCGGAGCTGCTCACGGCGTGAGGATCACGAGGAGACAGACGCAGTATTGGCATGTGTGAGTGTGTATTTATGGGTTGATTGGGGTTCTACCGAAAGCAGTCAACCAAGCTCGCACCCTCCAGAGTTTCCCCCGTCGTCCACTGTCCACCACGCTTGCAACGCGGCCCCCCAGGGCTTCCTTCTGCACAAATGCACATCCAAAATCCAGTCAGCCATGCCTGTTTGAAGCCTAATAAACCGAACTCGAGCCGCCACGCACCTTGCAGAAGCGCCTTGCGAACGTACGCTTGCGTTGTGTTGAAAATGTGGCCGCGGCGACGACGAAGTTGCCTCCCGCAGAGCGTCGAAATAGCGAATTTTGTTAAGAAATCTACTTGAGCTTGTTGATGATCTCGTCCAGGCGTGGCACAGCCGAGAGCTTGCCGACCGACGCGATCGATGGTCGGGATGCGAGCGCCTTCTGGGCCAGCTCCTGCAGACCCGCGGCCGTCACGCTCTCCGCCATCACGGTGGCCGACGGGATCACGCGCTGGTGGATGCCCATCTTGCCCAGCTGCGCCACCTTGGCCGGTCGCGAGGCCACGGCGTCGGCGACGTACAGCGCGGCCGCGGTCTTAGCAGCCGCGAGCTCAGCGGCCGTTGGCGCCGTGGTGGCGATCTTCTTGATCTCGGCGATGAACGAGTCCACGAGCGCGCCGGCGTCGGCCGGGGCGGCGTAGCCGGCAAAGCCGATGAGGCCGACGTCCTCGTACGGGGCGACGAAGCCGGCGGCCTTCTTGCTGTGCAGGCGCTGCGTGAGCAGGGCCTTGAGCACCTGCGTGGTCGGGTAGAGCGGCGTCGAGTTGCCGACGGTCTCGAAGGCAAGCGCGACGTACGTGTTCTTGGCGTTCTTCTTGACGCGCGACTCGCCGCCGACGTACTTGGCGGCTGGCTTGGCCACGGCGGCGCCCGCTGGCAGACCGGCGAAGAACTCGTTCGCGATGTCCGTGAGCTTGCTGTGCTCGACGCCCGAGCCCACGAGCGCGAGGCCGGCCGTGTTCACGTACTGCTCGTAGAACTTGGCGAGGTCGTCGCTCGAGAACGCCGCGATGTTGTCGAGCGAGACGGCGTGGCGGCCGAGCGTCACGTCGTCGTAGAACGCCGCGGCGTGCACGTTCTCGAAGACCGACTTCTCCGAGCACGAGGCGATGGCGGCGGCCTCGAGCTTGACCTGCTCCTTCATGAGCTCGACGTCCCAGTGGGCGAAGCGCGGCGCGAGCGTGGTCTCGGCCAGGATCTGCGCGGCGGCGTCCACCTGGTCGGGCAGCACGCTGATGTTGTAGCGCACGAAGTCGCGGCCGGCGGCCTTGCTGATGACGCCGCCGATGGCCTCAATGTCGCGGAAGAGACGCAGGTCGGAGCGCGCCTCCGTGGCCCGGAACGCCATCTTGGCGAAGAGCTGCGAGAGGCCGGCGGTCTCGTCGGTCTCGACGCGCGAGCCGGCCGCGAGCTCCACGCCCAGCGTGGCCACGTAGTTGTCGCCGTTGTTGGAGGCGAGCTTGACGCCCGACGAGGTCACCGAGGTGGTGACGGCGGCGGCCTTGGGCGCGGCGGCGTGGGTCTTGGGCACGCCCGGGAACTCCTCGTCGACAGCGACCTGCTGCGACTGCGAGGAGGCCTTGGCGGCGAAGAAGGAGCGCGCGCCCGAGACGCGCACGCACTGCTTCACGGCGGAGACCGAGGACGGACGGGCGATCATATTGGTTCGATGAGGAGTCCTGACCGGTAAATGGGGCCCAGAGGAGCGGAGCGGAGGAGGACCAGAGGAGAGGAGAGGAGAGGACTTTAGCGGAGAGCAAAAGAGCGGAGCGGAGACGTGGGGCCCACACACACACACGGGTGCGTTTCTTCCGACCGCACACTACCCACCACCAAAACCAGCAAAAAACCTCACGGGGGAAGCGGCCCGTCCCGAATAGAGAGCCGTCCCACGGAGTCAAACACGGGACAACAAGGCGTAAGTGCGCTGGACCCGCGGAATGGTACAGTGCGAACTTACTGGACGCAGGATTTTAGTATCGTACTTTGGAGGGTTGGGGCAGTACTGCATCGCGGAGGAGAGGAACAATTCGTACTTAGGCGAAGTGACTGAGCTGCTTGTTGGAAAGCAACGGCCGAAGCAACGGCTAAAGCAGAGAAGACAAGCGAGACAGGCACCATGGCGCGGTATGAAGATGAGGAGGAGATGGACGAGACGTTCGCGCACGCGGACATCCCCAACACATTCCGCGAGCTGCGCGCCTGCATGACGTGCTCGCTGGTCAAGACCTTCACGCAGTTCTACGACACGGGGTGCGAGAACTGCCAGTTCCTGCAAATGGCCGACAACCGGCAACGCGTGGCCGACTGCACGTCGGCGCACTTTGAAGGGTGAGCAGCGTGCGGATTGCCTTGATGCTATGAGTTGTGGCTAATGAGGGTTCTGCTGGGGGTTAGCATGATCGCGATGATGGCTCCGAAGGAGAGTTGGGTGGCCAAGTGGCAGCGTATCGGTGAGTACTTGCTTGAATTCCATGGCGTTTGGTGGGTTGTGACGGCCTCTGACGGTATCCGTTTGATGTGTTTCCAGTGCGTTTGATGCCTGGCATTTACGCGGTGTCGGTGTACGGCGAGCTGCCCGAGTCCATCAAGCGATTCCTCGAAGACCGAAACATCTCGTTCCGTGTCCAGGGCCATTAATTAGGATAGTCACCCCACACACGCGATGCCTCGTGCCCCACACGCCACGATGGGGTAAACGAAATCCAGACTGTAAGAACACGGTGATGGAACTACTTGTTTTTATTCGTGGCTGTGATTGACCGTGGGTCCGCTAAGCGAGTCTACTTCTTCTCAAGGTACACGGACGCGTCGGCCGGCCAGTTCGCTCCCCAGTGGGCCTTACGAGACGCGCGGTACACCTCGCGAATGGACTTGCCTCTCGTGACAGGACGTCGCTCCAGCTCACCCTACGCAGATACAAACGAGACTTCATCAGTTAAGAGGCCAGACTGACGGCAGCATCAAGATTGACTCACCCCTGGCATGCACAGATCAAGCAGCACGTGCTTGTTGGCGAGAAGTGGGCCACTACACGCACGAGAGTAACGCACATACAGTCAGTCTCCACTATGAGCAATACGCTTGGACCGAGAGAAGAAGGGTTCGTACCGAATGAGGCGGGCGAGCTGCTCGGGCTTCTCCTCGACTAGTCCCTTCGTCTTCTCCATCACGACGTACGAGAACTTGGAGACCTTGTGGCCGTGCCAGCGCTTCATCGTGGCATCGCGAGGGTACTGCACGCGCGGCGAGCGCTGGACGAAATGGCACCACGTCTTGCCTGCCGCAGGGCATTCAAAGTCGTGTGGGCACGGCGCCAGTACCTTGGCTCCTTCTCCGTCTTCCTCTTCCTCAGCGACCGAGTCCAAAACAAACTGGCGGGCTGAACGCACTTGGTGCGAGCCCCACGTGCTGCCACGGTCGACGATCACAAGCACTCCCTTGTCGGACAGCAGCTCCCACAGCGCCGACATTACGGCGACGCGCTCGTAGTCGCTCGTGATCTCCGTCAGCACGAAGTTGAGCACGATGAGATCGTAGCTCAGGCCGTTCTGGATCTCGCGCTTCATCTCGGAAATGCTGCGACGCATACTCAGACCGGGGAAGCCCTCCAGCAGCACTTCGGCAGCATCCAGCATCGACTGACTGGGCTCCAGCACACGGTATCTCGACAACGACGCGTCGTAGTATTCCTTCGCGACCCAGGACGCAGTGCCGGGACCAGCACCAAAATCTAGCACCGACTCAGGCTTGAAGTCTGGGCGGCGCTGTTGCAGTTGACGGAACGCCTGGTGGGCACACGCGTAGGTGGACTCGACGTCCTGCGCCAGATACGCCATGGTCTCGGACGGTCCGTACAAAAACGGCTTGATCTGCTCCTCCTTGTCCAGCGTCCAGCCCAGCGGACGCTTGTGCATGTCCAGTGGGATCTGGCGGTCGCTGTCGGCTTCCTCCGACATGGTCTTCTCCCGCAGGTGCATGAGCTGCGAGTGCGTGCGGCGCTTGACAATGTGCGTGAGGCGGTTCAGCATCTCCTGCGGCATCTCCACGCGGTTCGTGAGGCCGTTGCGCGAGATGTCTTCGATGTTCGACACGAGCTTGAGCGCCTCGCGCATCTCGCTCAGGCGCGACGACACGGTGGGCGCCGCGCTTCCGTCGGCATCGTCGTCGGTCTTGGCGCGTCGCTGGCGACGAGCGCGTCTGCTGGAGCGGCCACTGGCCGCCGTAGCAAACGCACTGCACTGCACATTGGCAATGGCACGTGGCACGACGAGGCGCGACGTCTGCGCCGCCAGGCGCTGCATGCGAGTCACCAGAGCCGTCGCCATGCCTGCTGAGATGTGGCGCTTGATGGTTGACGTGCTTGTTGGACCACCAGCTCAAGTTGCACAGTACTGAATGTCACCTGAATACAGCGCCCTTGTAGCGTCTACTTTTGTGAATATACTAATGTTAGGAACTGGTCTAGCCAACGTTGAACACTCCGTATCCGATACGAACCGCTCGCTCGTTCCTCCGTGTTCGGCGGCCTTCGCGGCTTCCTGTTTGTTTATGACCAGGGAAGGTCGGGTGTGTCTCAGTCCGTAGCCATCTCGTCCTCTTAGCGGAGCCGTCGGCCGACCAGCTCACAACCGCAACACATCATAATCGAAAGCGACTGCCTCTCACCAAGCGCCCCGGAACAACACTAACGAAGAGCCAAGATGCCGTGGTACAACCTCATCGCGATGCCCCAATGGTACATGGAAGGCCTCAAGTACTACGGCCACGAAGGCTACACGAGCGCGCGCAAGACGTGGAGCGACCCGGACATGGACCAGCAGAAGGACCTCACGGGCAAGCACTACATCGTCACGGGCTCGAACGCCGGGCTGGGCTTCGCGATCGCCGAGGAGCTCGCGAAGCGCAAGGCGACGGTGCACATGGTGTGCCGTAATGCCGAGCGAGCGAACGAGGCGCGCGACAAGATCGTCGAGGCGGCCAAGGCTGCCGGCGTGGACACTCCGGACGTGAAGGTGCACTTGGCGGACTTTGGATCCATGGAGAGCGTGCGCGAGTTCGGTGAGAAGTTCGCGAAGGAGAACGACGTCCTCCACGCGCTGGTCAACAACGCCGGCGCTCTGTTTAAGGAGGAGACGCGCACGAAGACGGGCGTGGAGATGTCCATGGCCGTGTCCATGAGCGGCTCGTTCCTGCTGACGGGTCTGCTGCTGCCACTGCTCAAGAAGGCCTCGAAGGGCCGCGTGGTCAACATCTCGTCGGGTGGACAGTACCTCGTGGGCTTGGATGCGCTTGATCTCGCCGGTAAGGCGCGGACGGGTGACGCGTACGCGGGTGCGGGTGCCTACGCGTACGCCAAGCGCGCTCAGGTCGAGTTGACGAAGCAGTGGGCGAAGCACCCGGCCGGTGAAGGCGTGATCTTCCACTCGATGCACCCTGGCTGGGCCAAGACGCCTGGCGTGACGTCGTCGCTCGACGACTTCGCCGTCAAGCACGCGGACATGATGCGCACGCAGGAGCAAGGTGGCGACACGGCCGTGTTGCTTGCGATTGCGGACGAACCAGCGCAGAAGAACGGACTCTTCTGGCTCGACCGCCAGGAAGTGCGAACGGATATGCGTCTGGCGTTCACAAAAGCCAGCGACAAGGACCGCGAGACGCTGTGGGCCGAGTGCGAGAAGCTCTGCGGGTGGAAGGCCACCTAGGTACGTAGTGCCTTCCTTCAGCACACCAGGCAGCTTCAACTGCCGCCAACTTTTCACAATTTAGCCTCTATGTAATTGCTGCGGGCATCCCCTCGCACTCCCTCAATGAAATCACCCACGCATTCGAATCCTTCGTTCCATCTTTGTGAGCTTTCCCTCTCAACAGTCCCACCACCCGCCCCGAGTGCACTGTACGTATGGAGCGTGAAACTCTGATGCAGTCGGTCTGCGCTGGCCACTTTCCGCGGTTGGGCACACCCAACGTTCTCGCGTCTCTACGGTATTGTACCTACGGGAGCTCTCGGATGCTGCGGAAATGATACACTGTACAGCGTCAGACCCACAACGACAACTCACACAACAGGACAAGCACAGGACGAGCGTGGCCACAGCGCACGACGCGCCGTCGCCTCCGTCATCTCAGCGCCGACCCACTCGCGCCGACGCGGCGGTCGTTCTCGGACGCTGTGCTTCGTTCAGTACCGTCGGCTGTCGACCCACCGAGGCGTCGTCATGGGTGCGTCGGGCGGCCTGGCCTGTTCGTGCACGCGCTTCCATTTTCTAACCGTTTCTGCATAGGGGACGCGCGCCGCGAGCAACGAAACGAAAATGGAGGGAAGACCCTCCCCCCCCTCACATCTCACGCGGTGCGCTCTGTTCATGAACCGAACATCCGCAGGCCCGTGCTCACAGCATGATGACGACTAGCCACCGCCATGCACATGGATGGAGCGGCGTCCGGCATGAAACGGCCAGTCTGTCAGTTCACACCGCACGAACAGTGCGTCCGTTCTGGCACCACGTGGGATGCGCGCGGCCCACGAGGCCACAACTCGAACTCAACTCCACCACGACAAATACCGGTAGACAGCCGCGCGCATGGGCATGTCCACAGTCAGACCCAGACGCTGCAGCCTTGCGTCGCTTCAGGTCGGTCGATCCACACACCCAAATGCGGCCACACGGCAGAGAAGAGAAGAGCGGAAAGCGAAGAGAAGGACCCTCATGGACGCTTTCCAGCCACGCATGTCTTTGTCTTGCCAGCGGGTCCACTCCCCATCAAACGCTGACCGGCACCAGGAGCAGATGCAAGAACTGCAGGTCAAGCACAGCGCACAGGAGCTCTCTGCTGGAACGTTACATGCAGCTTCCCACAGACAGCAGGCCACGCGCTCACGCAGCACATCAAGCCTCCAGATCCATCCAGCCACGGTCACCTGACGTGCATCGTGTCGGCTGGACGAACAAGCCAACCAGAGTGGGCGGGCCATCCAGCCAAGGCCAGTCGCGACTCGCCACCTGACCAAAGCCCGTTGAGTGGACGGTGTCACACCATGCTCAGCTGGTTGATGCCACTGCCAGCTGGGTGCCACCGACCGATTCGTCAACAGCTACGCTGGATGAGTGACGCATGAAATGCCACGTGGTTGCCTCAGCAGTAAATACTCGCTTTGGAAGGTTCCACACAGTGCCAATGGATCCAGACGAATGTTCCACCTCAGAGACTCATATCGGTTCTCACAGTTGTCTGGACTCACAGAAACCAGACGCAGCTGTATCGCCCACAGGTGCATTCTCATCACCCACACTGGCCCGTCGCTTTCCAGAAACTCAAACAACGATCAGTCATCTCCCCTTCTCTTCCCTACCTGAAAACGCCTTCAATTGTTCATGCGTTCAGAAGGGCCTGATCGTAAACGATATGCCTGCAAGAGAAGGGCAGCTGGGAAGGAAACTCGTCTTTGGGGGAGATTTTCGACCGTTTTTTTCTCTAACAGCCTCTCAAAAGTGCAGATTCTGTCAGGGAAGCGGCCCTTTCTTGTGAGAGTTTCCTCTCATGGGCTCAGCGTTGAATCGTGCAACATTTCAGTGGGCGACACGTTGGAAAGAGAACGCGATCCAAATTCGGAACCCTCATACTTCTGAGTGGAACCTAAGCGAATGCTCTCAAGGAAAACTGCTAGGGACGAAGAACCTCGCCGATTCACGCCTCCTCCACAAGCTTCACCTATCGTAATCAAAGCAAGGCATCACAGGTTGGGCTTGAAAGAATCCAGTGCCGCGAAGCTGGCTCCTATGTGAAATCGGATTGGCGTTGCAGGTGCAGAGCCCCGTTTGCACATCATCTATTGGCTGGGGTAGGGTACGTACAATCCTGCTGTCCAATTGTGTTGGGCGTCCTGCGACAAACTTTGGTCACCTACAGTTGGCTCGTCTGAGTCCGCATTTCACACAGTAAATTGGTAAGCAACCCTCCAAAATGTGGAGACTTTTACCCTACCCGCAGGTGGCCTTGCTCTGATGCCATGGGTGACAGCGGTGGCAGCTTTGCCCGCGAGCGTCGCTTGCATAATTTTCTTGCGTGTTTTTTGGGTCTTTGCTCGAGCCGTGGCTGGGGCGGAACACCCCGCTCTTTTCGAGCCGTGTGTCACCCCCTCTCTTGCCCAGCGGGGTGGGCGAAAAAGGGGTGTGGTTTGTTTTGTGCTCTCCCCCCTCGTTGGGTTTTTCTTCTCCCCCCGCCTTGTCCTGTGTGGTTGGCGGGCAAAGAGCAGTGTCGAGAGCGTCGCGAACACAGACAGAGCGCTCATTCAAGATTTTGACGTCTGCGATTGGTTGTGCGCCGCACTCACATTGGCCACAAGAGGCAGCCGCTGCAAAGACAGTCCCATTCCGCTCCGCCCCGGACCGCGATCCACTCCAGCCACCGCCTCTGCACAGTCCTCCCCAGTCCTCTCGGTCCTCCGAGTCCTCCTCCCCGCGCGCGTTGGCTCGTTCTCACTCAAGTCTCTCCGCTCCTCCCGTCGTCCGCTCAGTTGGTTTTATGGCCTCTGGAGTGAGCAGCCACACTCTTCAGTCTCATACCCCCCAGTCTTCCGCCACCAAGATGCACCCGGAATCCGACGACACGAGCAGCGTCGACAGCGGCGATGCGTTCAACTACGAGCCCTACACGAGCTACACGGCCAAGGGCGACAAGAACGACCGCGGCCTGACCATCTCCACGACTGCCGGCCCGCTGTCCCCGAGCAAGGCCGGCAAGTCGTCCACGCGCAGCTCCAAGTCGTCCTCCAGCGAGACCGAGAGCAAGGAGGGCGGCCCGCGCGGCGAGCACCTCAAGCCGCGCCTGTGCACGGTGCCCGGCTGCAAGAAGCGCGTGCGCTCCAAGGGCCTGTGCAAGGCCCACGGCGGCGGCCGCCGCTGCATGGTCGAGGGCTGCGAGCGCAGCAGCCAGGGCCAGGGCCTCTGCATCCGCCACGGCGGCGGCAAGCGCTGCACGCAGAACGGATGCACCAAGGCGTCGCAGTCGAACGGGCTCTGCAAAGCCCACGGCGGCGGCCTGCGCTGCATGGCCAACAACTGCTCCAAGAGCAGCCAGGGCGGCGGCTTTTGTCGTGCCCACGGCGGCGGCCAGCGATGCGAGAAGGAAGGATGCAACAAGGGCGCGCAGCGTGGCGGCTTCTGTGCCGGCCACGGCGGCAGCCGCTTCTGCCAGCACCCGGACTGCACCAAGAACGACCGCGGCGGCGGCTACTGCGCCGAGCACGGCGGTGGCAAGCGCTGCGACCAGCAGGGCTGCAACAAGCCAGCGCGTAAGAAGGGCAAGTGCTCGCACCACGCGAACGCCAGCAAGCAGAAGGCGCCCAAGGAGCCCGTGGCCGCAGCGCCGCCGATGATGGACATGCGCCAGATCACGGCGCCTGTGTCGGCGTACAACATGCCCGCCGTCGTGAAGGAGCAGGTCGGCATGCGCGACTCGCTCGACCAGCAGCACCCGTCGCTGCGTGCGTACCCGCCGGTGTCGTCGTACCAGCAGCGCGTCGACATGGACCAGCGATACTCGAAGGGCTACGAGCAGCAAATGGCGCCTCCTGCCAGCCAGTACATGCCAGTGCACGCCGACCAGCGCGGCTACGACAGCATGGCCATGCAGCAGCAGGCCCCGCGCCACTACATGGACGCGTCGCTTCCGTCCGTGTCCCAGGGCTACGCCGCCTCGCACAAGCACCAGAGCATGGCGCCGTCCATGGCGGGCGGCATTGACCGCAGCGCGTCCCCGTATGAGCCGATGCGGTCGGCCGGCCACGCCGTGCACGGCGGCCACCACGCGCACCCCGCGTACTCGCAGCAGCAGCAGCCGCCGCACTGGTCCTCCAAGGACGCCGTGCCTCCGCAGGGCCGCGCGAACATGGACTACTTCGACATGAAGGAGCAGGCGTCGGCGCAGCCGCACCACGCGGCGTACGGCAGCCAGTCGGCGCCGTACCACCACCACCTCTCGGCGGTGGACTCGGCGGCCGCGGCGGCGTACAACTCGCAGCGCGAGAGCTACTACCACCAGCACGCGGCGCAGGGCGCCCCGACGGAGGCGCCGGCCAACTCGGGGATGATGTACAACTCGTACAGCTATCAGCCGCACCAGATGCACAACATGAACTTGCTGTAGTAGTCGGTGTGGCTGCGTGCTGACGTGACGTGCCTGAGTGTGTGCGTGAGTGGAGCGAATAATATAAGCGTCCGACCACGCGGCCTCCCCCGCCCCTTCAATAGATAGAGAACCACCCACCCCATAGAGACGTGCGGCACACGCCGGACATGCATTTCCAACCTTCCATATCCAAGCCCCCGTTACAATAAAAACAACCGCAACTTCACACTATTAGCAACGCCTATAATACCATCCTCTTTCTCTCGCTGGCTTTTATAAATGGGCACGCGCTTCTTGATCAGAAGTGCCCACGCACAGCGCCGGCACTGGCGGCGCGTTGGCGCGGCTGCCGCGCTGCGGACGTCGGGGACGGCACGGGCGCCTCCACGTCGCGCACGCCGTCGCCCTTGCTGGCGAAGGAAAGTGACCGCCGCGCGCGCAGCTTGACTCTTAAATATGTGTCGATGGCCTCGCGTGGCAGCGAGAAGGTCGGCCCTGGCGTCGCTGCGGACGTGACGCGGAAGCCGCCTTCGCCCGTGTAGTAGTGGCGATAGCACTGCACGAGCTCGCGTTCCTGTTGGTCATCCATCACCGAAGATTCATTGGCGTCAAACGAATGCACAGTGGCCGCGAGAGATGGGAGGAAGACAGTACGTACCAGGCCCTCGTAGGCGTCGAGCAGGTCCCCGGAGGTGTGGACTTGTGTGGGCTCGTGGACGCGCAGCAGCGCCTCCAGCTCGCGCAGCCAGTACTCGCGGCTGAAGCGCTTGCTCTGCTGCGTGGCCATCGCCATGCTCACGGGCGCCGCGCTGACGCCCACGTACCCAGAGCTTCTAGCCGAGGCGATCGTCATGCTGCTGCTGCTGTGTGAGACTTCCTGTATGTGTGTGATTGGCGGCTCGTACGCGAATGATGCAACTGGCCAAAGCCGGTGGAGGCGGCCGTTGAACTCAGGACCTCACAGAGAGAAAGAGAGACAGAAAGGGGTTTCGGAGCGCGGAAGAAACGAATGAGCGGCACGTCACCGCGCTGAACCGGGAAGCCGCTTCCACGGATTGGGAGAAGGCCTGGAATCGGCCAATGGGGCCTGTCCGGTGCCCGGAAAATATCGAAATTTCGAACCCAATGCGGACCAACGCATCTCCTCCGCCGCGAGCGGAGCGACTGGCCACTTGGCCAGCAGGCGCCCACATGACACGACACACAAGCAGAGGCCGCCGCCGCCTCTGTTCTCACACAGACAGCCAACGAGCCATGGGATTGAACACAATCCCGAAGAGCTGCTCATGGCGGCGCGCCAGCTGCCGACCAGAATGAGGAGCTCCCGACCCAGATCACACTTCGAAAAAATGAGGGATCAGAAGAGAGTACTGTGATACAACCTATTAGAGCGCTCTCTGCATCTTCGATTAGTGGACACTGGGGGACTATTAGGAGGATAATGGTAGTCCAGCATGAAGCTGCTGGAAGATCGAGATGAGCGTAGTGACCCCGAGCAGCACGCCGTCGTCTCTGTGAGGAGGACTGGGGCGCGAGACGTGGGCGAAGTCGATCAGTCGGATGTCTGGGCGGCCCGTGGCGTCGGCGGCGGCGTCCTGGCCGTCGTAGAGGAACAGCAGCGAGCTGGCGATGAACTCGTACTGGTCCTGGGCCTCAAACCACCGCTTGAAGAGCTCCAGCCTCGCGATGAACTGCACAGCAACACACCCAGTCAGCTTATATAGATGTCAAGTGGAGACTGTACCAAACGTACGGCCTCCAGCAGTCGTCTGGCTTTCGCTGTGTTGTTCATGGGGAAGAACTTGGCGAACAGTGCCGTCAGCTCGGCTTGTGTCGAGATGCCTCTGCCCACGTGCTTGTCGTACTCCACGTACTCGTGCGCCTCCGCATCGTAGACCTTGATGCCCTGCACGCGGAAGCCCACGGAGGTCTGCAGTGGGAACTTGCTGCGCTCGTACGCGATCTTCTCGTCGCTGGCGCCGTCCTCGTACGACCGCGTGCCCACCTTGACGTCCATGATGCACGGCCACGAGCGCCCGTGGGTCAGATCCTCCAGCGCCAGATACTCTGCCAGCCAAACACACTGTCAGTCCATGCTCCTCACCAACTGTGCGCTCACAATTAGCCGCGATAACGCACTGCCTGGGTGAAGAGCTCCGTCAGCTGCGGCCGTCTCCGTCTCATCGACCTGGACGAGGCCGCAGTACTTGGGCAGCAGAGGACGTAACTGCTGATACAATGGCGCGTCCTGCGTAGCGTCCGCGCTGAAGACGTGTTGGTAGAACTCGTGCTCGCGCTCGCCGCGCTGCTTGCTCTGGAACGGCTTGAGGATCTGCCCGCCAAACGCGCGGAGACCTGCGCCACGTCAAGAGCCCGCTCAGCGTCTCACAGACACTACTCTCGTTAACCCATACGTTTAAGGGCAACGTACTGGTCTTCTCCGTCGCGTGGCCGCCGACCTGGTGGCTCATGACCGCGAACTTCGCAGCGTCCGCCATTTCCATCGCGTCGCCCATGAAGAGATCTCTTCGCCTGGAAGGTCTCAGATCTGTAACAAGACCCGCATCAGATCCTACATCTGATCCCACGGATGAGCTTCAAGTGAGACCGTGCGTGAACATGAAGCGCGTGCTGGTGCTGGGCGGAACGAGCTACGTGGCGCAATTCCTCAGCCACCGCTTCCTCAGCGACACTGGCGACGCCACAGTAGAGCAACTTGCGTGCACAGTGCGTGGCTCGGAAACTGCGCTTCCCGAGGGCTTCGTCCTTGCGAGCGACGCCTCGTCGGCCTCTGCCGCTCGCAGTGTGCGCGTGTTCACGGGCGTGAGCCTCCTCGACGTCAGCAGCGTCACCTCTGTGGTGGAACAGTTCAACCCCCATGTCATCATCAACTGTGTGGGTATGTATGACTGCGTTTACTGGGCTCTAGAACCCTGTCCACGGCCTGATACTCTGGCGGTGACTGTAGCCATGTCGTCTCCTGCGGCGTGCGAGCGAGACCCCGCGACAGCCAAGGCGCTCAACGAAGTGGGCTGCTCCCCCGTGTAGCTGCGCCATTCACCAGCTGCTGACTGATTCACTATGTGGGTGTCTGGCTTAGCCAAGGGCTTTGATCTCCTACTTACAGAGTCGCTCGGGGCCAGCCATCCAGTACATCCACTTCTCCACCGTGAGTTCGTGTCTGCTAATACTGCTGTATCGCTTGCAATTTTGCTGATCATTTACACCGCTTCGCGTAGGACTTGGTGTACGATGGCGACAACCCACCAGCCACTGGCTACCGAGAGGACGATGCGGCGTTGAGCGACTCGCAGTGCGTCTACAGCTCCACGAAGCTGGCCTTCGACCAGTTCCTCCTCCGCCAACCCGCGTCGCCGTCGCTGCAAGTCGTCGTGCTTCGAATCGCAAACGTCGTGGGCGGACCAGCGCCGCTGTTCCCAGACCAAGCGCCCAAGTTCGCGCAGTGGCTCCACCAGGAGCTCCTGCTCTCGCCCGCCAAGCAGGACGCCCCCGTGCGGCTCTGGAGCGACGAAGTGCGGTCGTTTCTCCACGTCCGCAATCTCGTGCAAGTCATTTGGCTGCTTCTCCAGCAGCCAACGTGGACTTCATCCACGCAGGTCCTCAACGTCGGTACGTTCTGCCTGCTAGACGCCCCCCATACAAACACTGACTCGTACGCCGTCTTCCCTGTAGGCGGTGTCGACGCGCTCTCCCGCGTGGACTTCGCAGCTCTTCTTCTCCAGCAGCTCAAGAGCCACGCGACTGACGCCTCGCCTTTCAGCCACCGGCCGATCGCTGCAGCGCTTCGAGCCGACGCGGACTTGGGCATGAGACCGACGCTGGACGTTCGCCTCGACTGCAACAAGCTGAAGGCTGCGCTGCCAGCGCTTTGCCTGTCAACGACACAAGAGATCATGCAGCAGCTCAGCCACGAGCTCACGAACTGAAGATGACACGAGAGATCGAAGTTGTGGGTCTGTTTCATTCCATCGAAGCAGCGAAAGCGTAAAAAGAGACAAAGCTAAAGAGAGAGAGAAATCATCCACAAGGGGGGCGACGAGCTGCCACGGTCTCCGTCGTCGAAAACACAGCGCGCGAATCACCCAGTCAGCCAGCTCACGGGGGGAGGAAGAGCCTGGGTGAGGGAGCTTCCACGGAGGGCTTACTGCACGGCAATCACGGCGCCGAAGCGCTTGCGCTCGACGGCCGCCGCCTCACACAGACTGAGGGCGCTGCAGGCCTGGTTCGGGCTCTTGCCCTGGCCCACGAGCTGCACGAGGTTGTCGAACTTGGACGACAGCACGTCGCAACGCGCGCTGGGCGGCAGCACGATGCACATCGTCTGCAGCGCCTGCTTGGCCACGTGCAGCTCCTTCTCGTTGCCTGCGATGAGCACCAGCAGCTCCGCCGTGTACTCGCACGTGAGGCAGCCGATCGACATCTGCTTGGCGTCGGCGGCCGTCGCGACCGCCTTGGCGTTCATCATGTCCAGCTTGGCCGCCGTGAGCGGCATGAGCTTGCCCGCCGCCGACGACAGCGCGGCCGTGCTGTTGCAGAACTTGAACTCGGTGCAGATATCGTGCGGCGACTTGCCGGCCTTGAGCTCCACGACGGCGTGGTCGAACATCTTCAGGTCGTTGTGGCACTGGTCGTCCTGCGGCATGAAGTCGCACACAATGCCCGCGGCCTCGCGCGCCTGCTGCACCTGGTCCGGCTTGAACTTGATCGCGTACTCAAGCACGGTCGTGACGCCGTCGCAGTACGCGCAGTAGTTGACCTTCACGTGCGGAACCGCCTTGGGCAGCACCAAGCCGAACGACGCCGTCGGGCAAAACTTGAGGTCGTGGCAGATCGCCGCCGGCTTCTCGCCCTTCTTGATCGAGTCGATGATCGAGTCGAACTCCTTCACGACTTCGTGGCACTGTCGTTTACACAGCATCCACAGTCAGTCTTGTCTTCCTTTTGCTATTCGTACGAGTCAGTGTCCGTGTCCTTACCTTGTTTTCCTTGGGCAGCGCCTTGCAGATCAAGTCGGCAACCATGCGGATCTGGTCAATCTTGCTCGGGTCCTGGGCGTACGCGACCTCCATCAGACTCGCGACTTGCGTGCAGAAGAAGCAGTTGTCCATGGCGCCAGCGGCAGGTGCGACGACCGACTTGGTCACCGTGTGAGCCAGCAGAGCCGACGTGTCGTCAGCCATCGGCAGGCTCTTCTCGCCTCGCTTGGCCGTGCAGAACTTGAGCTGCGTGCAGATTTCGCGCGGCTTCTTGCCCTTCTGCAGCTCGTCCACCACAAAGTCCATCTTGTCGACGTACTGGTGGCACACGTTCGCGTCTCCGAGCATGCCACAGACAATGTCGGCGTACTGGCGGATCTGCTCGAGGTCCGTCGGGTCCTCCTGCAGCGCCACTTCGAGCAGCGTGGCAAAGTAGTCACAGTAGAAGCACTTCTTGTCGTCCAGCGGCGACGTCGCGACCACCAGCGCCGACGACGTCTCCGCAAACGTGGCAGGACAGAACTTGAGGTCGTGGCAAATCGCCTCGGGCTTCTCGCCCTTCTTGATCGAGTCGATCACCTGGTCAATCTGCGCCATCACCTTGTGGCACTACAGAAACAACAAAAAGCACCAGTGAGCTCCTCCTCGCTATGGCCTCTCCTGATACTACAAACGGCCGCCAACCTGGTTGTCCTCTGGCAGCGCCTTGCAGACCAGGTCCGCCATCGAGCGGATCTGCTCGATCTCGCTTGGGTCCTGGGCCATCGCGAACTCGAACAGCGTCGCGACCTGCGTGCAGAAGAAGCAGTTGTCCAGGCCGTGGATCGCAGGCACGGCCACGCTGTTCGTCGCCGCTGCTGGCTGCGGCAGCGTCTTCTTGGCGGCCTTGGCCGCGCAGAACTTGAGCTCCGCGCAGATCGCGCGCGGCTTCTTGCCCTTCTGCAGGGCCTCCACGACGTAGTCCAGCTTGTCCACATACTGGTGGCACACGCTCGTCTCGCCCAGCATGCCGCACACAATGTCGGCGTACGTGCGGACCTGGTCCAGGTCCGTCGGGTCCTCCTGCAGCGCCACTTCGAGCAGTGTGACGGCGTAGTCACAGTAGAAGCACTTCTTGTCGTCGCCTGGCGTCGCCGCGATGAACAGCTCGGCGACCTTGACGGCGGTCTGTGGCTTGGTCAGCAGCGCCAGCGCCTTGCTCGCGGTCGCGTCCAGCAGCAGCGCCTTCGAGCACATGCCCACGGCCTCGCACACCTCCTTGGGCGTCTTGCCCTGCTTCGTGAGCGCCACGATCTGGTCGAAGTTCTTCTCGGCGATGGCGCACACGCCGCTGGGCACGAGCTGGCAGCCCATGTCGATGAGCGTCCGCACGAAGTTGATGTGGCTCGGCGCGTGGCGCAGTACGAAGCCCACGACCGTGGTCACGTGCTGGCAGTACACGCACTCGTTCTTGTCCTGGAGCTGCAGCGCCACGGCCGTCTTGGCAGGCGCCACCACGGCCTTGGGCTTGAGCTGTTGAGGCTGCGGCTGCGTCGTCGCCGCGCACATCGTGAGCGTCGTGCACACAAACTCGGGCGACGAGCCGTGCTTGAGCCAGTTCACCACGTCGTCGAACTTGTTCAGGAACGAGTGGCACATCGAGTCGGCGGCCATCGAGTCGCACAGGTCGCCCAGGATCTCGCGCACCTGCTGCACCTGCTGCACGTCCTGCGCGATGGCGTTGTCCACCATATCCACGAAGCGCTTGCACAGCTTACACGACAGCGGCGTCGGGTCGTCCTCAAAGGCCTCGATCTCCCGCACCACGTCGCAGATCTCCTCGGGCGAGCGGCCTTCGCGCAGGAACGCCACGATGTCCTCGTCCATGGCCGCCACGCGCAGACACTCGCGCTGCATCGCGACGGTCGGCAGCGCGTCGCAGCTCGTCTCGTCCACGAAGTGCACGGCCACGGCGCCGCTCGTGCGCAGCCGCGAGCGCAGCCGCTGGGCCTCCTCGGCCAGCAGCGCCTGCTCCGCCACGCGCTCCACGCCCACGCGGCACGCCAGCGCGCGTTCCTCCTGCGTGAGGGGCGCCACAACGTCCACCGACGCGTCGTCCGCCGAGTCGCCGAACGCGGCGTCGTAAAACTGCTCCAACTGGGCCATTTCGTCGCGGAGAAGCGCGAGCAGCCCGTCGGCGTCGCCGTGGCCCTGCGCATACACAGCGGGCGCGGCGAACGCGCCTAGCGCCGCGGCAATCAGCGCCGTCGTCGCGATCTTCATCTTCGTCTCTCGCGACCTTTTCGACTTCTGGGTCTCCAAGCTTCAACGATCGTCTTTGTCGTTGGACTAAAAAGGAGGGCTTGAAGAACGGGAGGGATGGCATGGCCACTTCGTGGTGGAGGACAGAACTGGATCCCCTAATCATACAAAAACCAAGTATAAAGACGCGTGCTATGAGACAGTTGTGGTGATCAGCGTCAAGGGAAACGGCTCGGAAGTGGGAGGGGGGTCGTTTTCTAGAATGGAATGTTGGTTGGGTGGATTTTTAGAAGAAGGCTCTCTATTCGGGGAAGATACAGTACGACCAAGCGATCATGAAAGGACACGGCACGCGAATGGAAATGGAGCCGACGAACGGGACGGCGACGACGCGGCGCCGCGTGTCTTCCACGGCGGAGATGGAGCCGCCGCCGCCAGAGTCCACGGAGCAAGGCTTCCGCAAGCTGTTCGCGTCGGTCGCAGATCCGCAGACCCACGAGAACCACCAGCGCCACCTTGCGCTCACCAAGAACGTGCTCTATCAGAACGAGTCCGGGTGCGTGCCCCTCTGCTCCTACTGCAGGGCAGACACCTAACTGACAGCCTTCTCATTCCGCTGCCTGGGTTCTAGATGGAAGCTCGCCGAGCTGCCACTCGTAGCCGAGTTCCTGATGGTGCTGCGAGAGAAGCTGCTGGACGGCGCGCCGCACTTTTCCGAGTTACTCCTCCAGGCCGTGCTACTCTGCAGCAAGGTAAGAAGAGGCCAGCAGCTGCGATTCATTATGGGGACAGTCGCATTGATGAAAATCTTTGATGCTAGTCGTTCATTCGCCTCAAGAGCAACGAGGAGCTCTCGAACCCGTCGCTGCTGACCGAGTTCGTGCCGACACTGGCGCAGTTGCTGTCGTTTGAGGTCGTGGACATCCAAGTCGCCAGTGCCGAGGCGCTGCGCCAGTTCGCAATCGGAGCCTGTAAGCATAGGCGCATCTACTGCGTAGATCCCTCTTAACTGACAATGCCCACTGAATCCTCTGTGGCAGGCCTGACGCGGCCGTCCAAGTCAAGAAACCAGTTGCTGGACGCGTCGAGTCCGGAGGATCTGCGGCTTCCGACGCGCGTCATGAGCCAGAACGTCATGGAGGAGACGGGCACAGTCGACATGATCGTCGGCGTGCTCCACGATCTCTTTCCGGACGACGAAGACGAGCAGCAGCAGCAGCAGGAGATCCCTGTGAGTGACGATTCGCCTCGGCCGCTCACGCCGTCGACGAAGACTGAGGACGCAGCCACAACTGAATCCTTCGAGTCCTCGTCGAGACGAGATCAGCACCATGAGGCACGTCTGGCCGCGCTGCTCTTTCCGATGATGGATCTCGTGTACGAGCTCAGCAGCCACCAGCGATGTGCTGAGGTCCTCGCCGTCACGGGGGCTCTGCACTACGTCGTTTACGTGCTGAGTGGCATCACATCCCCACACGACGAGCTGCTGCCGCTGTGCCTCACGACGCTGTGGAACGTGCTCGAGTTGAGCGAGGAGAAGATGAAGACGATCACCAAGTGCGCGTCGCGACGCGAGCTGCTCATCCAGTTCCGACTGCGCAACGCCACGTTCTTCTTGGCGACCGAGTTCACGCTGCAGACGCTGCTGAAGACGTTCGAGCTGCTGCTGGTCAAGGGCTACCGGCGCCAGGACAAGGAGCTTCGCAACGAGTGCCTCATGGTGATGCTGCTGCTGGCGCGACGTCAGCGGTCGCTGGATCTCTTCTACTCGACTGGTCTCACGGCGTGTCTGCTCTCGTACGCGACGTCCTGTGAGCTGGCGCGCAAGGCCAAGCAACCTTCGAATGGCACGCAGGCGGCTGCCATTGTGGCGGATCCGCACCACTACGCCACCAACAGCGACGACGACTTGGAGTTCAAGCAGACGCTGTGGCTGCTCGTGTCTGTGGTCGCGACTGGACACGCCGACAACCTCCAGTCCATCGTCCAGTTCCGTTTCCTCGACGTGCTGCTGGAGTACGCGACTGACACAACAGGAGGAGCTCACAGTGGCTCCTCCTCGCATCAACCCCACAAGAATGGAAGCAAGCCAACCGCTGGGGCTGCCGCCGCGCAGACGTACTCTGCGCCTCAGCTCCAGATCCTGCAATCGACAGCGTTGACTGTGCTGACCAACATCGCGCCGTATCTGCTGGATCACTGGTACGACATCCAAGGCCACGTCCGGCTGCTCGACTTCCTGCAGCTCGCGATCGGATCGGAGACCGTGCTCACGACGGCGTGGCAGCTTTTCCTGCAACTGGCCCCGCCGCTGGCCCACATCCAAGACGAACTCGGACGTCTCGGCGCTGTGGAGACCGCCCTCACGGCGTTTGGCACGCCGCCGTCACGCCACACGTACGCCATCCGCCGCAACGCCATCGTCACGTGCGCGAATCTGTGCCGCAACCACGAGCTGAACCGCAGCCGCTTCTATGAGATCGACGGCGTGCGAGCCGTCGTGGCCCACTTGGCACTGGACGTGGCCCACGCAGTGCTGGAGGACAATCTGCTCGTGGGTATCGTGGAAGCCGTGCGGTCGTGTATCATCGGCCAGGCGGAGAGTGAGCTGGCGTTCATCCGACTGGACGGCGTGCCCAAGTTGCTGGACGTGCTGGAGCGAGCGCCCAAAGCGCTCAAGCACCAGGTGCTGGCGACGCTGGCCGAGATCACGGTGAACCCAGCGGCGATTCCGTCCTACTCTGGGTGGCGCAGCGATCTCAAGGAGACCAACGACGCCACGGCAACTCAAGTGTTGTTGCGATTGTATGCGGAGGAAGAAGCCGTGGAAGAGAAGCACTCGGCGACGCAGTACGAGAACCAACGCGACCACGCCGCGCAGGACCAGCACACGCTGGTCGCCGCCACGAGTCTGCGCAGCAGCGCGTTCCGGTCCATCGCCACGTGCAAGAACCCGTTCGTTGTGTTCCCTCCAAACGCCGCTGAGGAGCTCACGGTCTCACCAACGTCCCCGACAGAGCGGCCGTCGTCTCCGGCGTTCGCGCGCCTGAAGGAGGCGCTGAAGGCCGGCCAAGCGCCAGCGAAGAAGTCGCTTCTGGAGCTCGGCGCGTCGGATTTCCACCCGCAGATCAACCTCAAGGCCAAGATCCACGCCGTACTGGAGAACCAGTCGTTTGCGTGTGAGCAGAGCGAGCGCCTGAGCCCGAAAGAGCTCGTGGTGCTGGAGATCGCGAAGGAATACCCGACGTTCCGCATGGGCGAGATGTGGCAGAACGTGCAGCTCACGCTCCACGCGGAAGGCACGCGGCCGATCTACGCCGACGCGCTGTACATCCGCAAGCAGATCGAGCACGCGTACAACATCGCCGTGTGTACCAAGCACGCGCAGAAGGAGATCACGAGCAAAGACCACTCGGCAAATGCGAGCCGCGAGAACGCCTTCTTCCAGAGCATCCTCAAGCAGAAGCAGCAGGACGAGCAGGCCGAGGCGTTCCTGGTCGCCAACAAACGCCAGAACTCGACTATGAAGCTCCACTTGGACGCCAAGCGCACGCGGCTCGAGTTCATGAAGCGGCAGGACCCCACGGCGTTTGCCGCTTACGAGAAAGAGCAGCGCCGCAAGATCGACGACCCGCCGCCCGTGCACGAGGAGGAGCTGAGCTCGCTGGCCCAGAAGGAAAAGGAGCTGCGCGGACGCCTGAGCACGATCCAGATCGCGCCGCCCAAACAGTATTAAGCTACGTATTCTATTGTGTCTCGTGTGCATTGTATTATTCCTCGTCCTCATCCACGTCGACGAGCTCCATGCGGAACTCGTCCAGCAGCTCGTTGATCTGTTCCACGATGGCCGTGTGCTTGGCTGTCATTGTGACGACCGACTTCTCCAGCAGCGCGAGGATGCTCTCGTCGGGCTCGGCTCGCGCCGCCATGTCGGCCACGCGCATCTTCTCGACGAACAGCGCCGACGTGAGCAGCAGCTTGTCCTTCTCCTGGCTCTGGATCTTGCGGATGAGCTGCGCGAGCGCCAGCGACGGGCGTGGAGACGCACGCAGCGCCGTCTCAATCGCATTCACGCGCTTGCTCACGTCGGCAAAGCGCACTGTGATCGTCGCGCCTGTCAAGTTGATCCAAGTGAGAAAGGCGGTCAATGGACGGGGGAAATAATGCAAGAATCCAACGTACAGAAGGGCTGGAACTCGGGCGTGGCCTTGAACTTGTTGAATCCGTCCTGGAAGTCGCTGTAGATCTGTACGCGGCGCTCCTGCAGCGCGAAGAACTCGTGACCGAGGGCGCTCACGCTCTGTGGCAGTGGCGCCGGTTGCTCGTCGGGCTTGGACGGCGTGGCGTCGTCGTCGCTCAGCGTCAGTGTCGACTCGACTGCGTCCGCCACGGCGTGGACGTCGGCTTCCACGTGGCTGTGGTCGTGCGGCTCCTTCTCGCAGTGGTCGTGGGCGTGCGCAGGCCGCGCCGCCAGCAGCTCCAGGCACGCGTCAAAGTCCATTTTCGATTGAAAATTCGCAGATCCAAATTCTGAAATTGTGGAAATGGTTGTTGTAAAATTCCGACTGCGAATAGCAGATTTTGAGATATGAGCCGCAGGTCTGCACTAAAACCGAAACTAATACCGATCCTAATACTTCCCACTAAAACCGTTTGCTAACTTAGTGGAAATTCGAAAACGAACTTAGCAGAAAGGTACGAGCAGCAATGCATGTCCGTGAGAAAGTCCATCCATTTCTGAGCATTTGTAGCTGCTCAGCACGCCGCGCCCTTGGAGCCGTCGATGGGGATGAGCCAGCAGTGGCCGACCTTGGCGCCGCCCTTGACCGTGTCGGATCTCTTGGCGTTGAAGACCCAGTTGTCGTCGAACGTCATGAAGCGCAGCCGCATCTGCTGCTTGCCGAACGACATCTCGAAGATGCCGTAGGGCGCGTTCGCTCCGATCCAGACGGTCGACACGTCGGTCGCGTACGGCGGCGGAGAGCCGATGCTCTCACTCTGGATGCCTCCGCCGGCGCCGTTCGTGACGAAGTGCGTGTTGAAAGTCGCCCACTCGTGGCTCTCGGCGTGGGTGTGGCCGTTGATGAAGACGTGGACGCCCGTGTCCGCCAGAGCGTCGAACCACTCCTGCATCATGGTCGGTTCCATGTGGAAGTGCGGCGAGTAGTGCGAGTTCACGACCTTCCACGTCGCCTTGGACGCCTTGGCGTCGCGTTTGAGTTGCGCGAGCGAGTCCGCCTGCCAGCCTTTCAGCTTGTTGAGGCAGGCATCGAAGAGATCGGTGTCGCCTGCCGCACAGTACTTGTGGCCACGGTGCACGTTGTTGCAGTTCACAGTGCTGTCTGGGTACTTGCTCAGGTAGCCGTAGCACTGGCAGCAGATCTGCTCGCCGCCGTGGACGGTCGCGGCGTTCGTGTCCACGTTGTAGATGTCCACTGTCACTCCACTGGCTGCGTCGGTGATGGTCTCCACGAAGTAGCGGTCGGGCATCTTCCAGCGGTCGCCGTTGGGGCTCACGTACTTGGACTGGCGCGTGAACTTCTCGTCGAGCTGCTTGAGCAAGTCGGCCTTACTCGTGCACTCGTAGAACTGGTTGTCGTACTCGCCGCAGATGAACATGGAGCCGCCGTAGTCGTGGTTGCCCATGACGTTGACCCACTTGATGTCCTTAAGTGCCTCTTGGTTGTACATCTGCTCAAAGTTGTTCGTGAACCGGTAGTTCACGTCCTTGGACGCTAGTCCGTTCCAGTAGAAGCTGTCACTGCACAGTGTGTGAGCGCCTCTGTTGCTGCGATCCTCTCACCAGAGAACCATTACGTACCCGTGTCCCATGATGACCTTGGGCTTGAGGTTCGCAGCCGACAGCGACAGCAAGTAGGCCACGTTGGGCTGCGCCTGTTGGTCTTTGTAGTATTCCGAGTTGCCTGTGCCTGTCTGTCGGTACTTGTTACAGCACGAGCCCAGACCCAAGTCCACTCCCCAGTCTCCAATCGCCAATGCATGGAGATCGTACGTCGCACTGGTCGACACAGTCGCTGCAGGAGTCGGCGCAGTCGTCGACGTCGCGGCCGGTGCCTGCGTCGCCAGTGGCGTCTCAGTCGTTGTCGTTGTGGTGCTTGGAGTTGATGAATCGGACGTCGAGGTCGAGGTCGAGGTGGAGGTTTTGCATTTGTACCCGAAGTACGACGCCGCCTCCGACGTGGCACACAAGATCTTGGTGAACACATCGTTGGCTGCTGCTGCCAGCAGATCGGTCTGCTTGTCGACCTGCGCTTCTTCCTCTCGGAACCGCAAGTACGCACCGTCGTCCAGCTCGCCAGCCACGACGCCCAGCGCCGATACAACCACAGCTACAGCCACGCAGATCTTCATAACACCTTCCTCGTCTGTCGTCTTGTGGGTAGCTTTTCGTCTGCCGAGCAGCGCGGCCAGTTGGATATGGAAGATCCGCCCACCAGTCGGCCACCAAGAGGCGTGGCTCTTGAAGATCCACCCGCCAAAGTAGATTCAACCGCACGTAGCAAGAGTCGCAGGGCCGCACTCCGCTAGGTGCGATGCAGCATCTAAATCCAGCGGCATCTGATACCGTGCACACCCAAGATGGCTACACCATCAGCACATGTAAATAAATGCGGCGAGGCGTTCTTATCGGGGGGGGGGGG
>JAADXN010000072.1:0-55964 GCA_023337875.1 Pythium apleroticum | reverse complement strand
GGATGCTGGCGCGTTGAAGAGGTAGAAGCCCTGGATTGTTCGTGGAGATGACGTGCCCAGCTCTGTTGCTTTGATTTCCGTCGCGCGTCGGACGTACTGGCTGCACTGGGCTCCCTTGGGGCAGTCGAAGCACTTGGCACCATCGAGACTGTACTTGTTCTTGGCGCAACGGGCGCAGTTTCTAGCACATCCCAAAATCGTAAGCAAACCAAACGAAGGTTTTCCACAGGTCCCATCCACTCGATCCAACGTACCCGTTGTTGCTCGTCGAATAGCCGGCAGGACACGGCAGCATCAGGAGATCCTGGGAGAACCGGAGAGTCTTCTTCTCCGGCAGCACGCACGTCATGTTGAGAACATAGGGCTGCTCGCGGGGCTTGGCGTCCTGGAATGTCGTGTCAACAAACGACACGATACCCGCCACAGCTGCGTGACTACCCCACGGCTGGAACGTGATCGCCCCTCGCACGCCGCTGGTGACGCTGCACTCCGTGGACGCGTCCAGCACTTCGATCTGACTGTACAGATCCACTGCCTGCAGCCGAGGCCACACCAGCTTCTCGTCGCTGATGCTTCGGTTTGTCGAGTTGATCGGCTCATACGATTCGATGTCAGCTGGCTCCATCATCAAGACCCCGTTGGTGGCGTTCGCGGGCCACCACATCACGGTCACGTTTCGTGTGTTGGTCGCAACTTGGTAGAACGAGTTGTTGGTCATCACGCAGTCCGCACACGGCACGAACGACGAGCTGACGCCCTTGGCGAACGTCTGCCAGAACAGACAGCCGCCGCTTCTTGCACGGTTATCCTTACACTCGATGCCGCGTGCGTCGACGCCTTCAGTAGATGCGTAGTAAAGCGCCCCACCTCGTGCGCGTGCAGTGTTGGATGCGAACACAGAGCTCTGGATCACGGTACTGTTGGTCGTCACCACGTGGATGCTTCCTCCCATTTCAGCGACGTTGCTCTCAAAGCGACTGCGCTGGATGAGCACAGTGCTATTGTCTGTCGTCGAAAAAGCGCCACCCACTTGACTCGCCTTGTTGGCCACGAACTCCGCATCCACGAGACCAAGGATACTCGAGTCCATCGTCGCTATCGCGCCCCCACTCGCCGCAACATTCGATCGGAAAGTCGTGCGAGCGAGCAAGTACACGGCCGCCTTCAGTCGCGCCGCGATCGCGCCTCCTGCCACGTCCGCAGAATTCCTGATAAACACGGACGCACCGTCGAGAAACACCTTGGCTGCTCGATCAGCGAGGATGGCACCGCCCGTGATCGCCGTGTTGTCGACGAATTGACTCGTAGTGATGTTGATCCGGCCATCCATACCGGCGATGGCACCACCGGCTTCGTTTTTGCCCGTCGACGTCACGCCTCCGTTTGACTCGAACAGCGAGTTCGTCGACACGAGGATGGCATCACGACCGACGAAGACGCCGCTGCCTAGGCCTTTCGCCTGATTCTTGCGTACGATCGAGTCGGTGATGTCAGCTTCGACACGCTCACCCGTGTCCAGGAAGAGGCCTCCGCCTGAGTCGTCCGCGACGTTGTTGGTGACATTCGATCTGACGAGAGTTAAATGTCCGCCATTCTGGATGTAGGCACCGCCGCCGAAGTTCAGAGAATCTACAACAACAAAAACATCAGCGTCCGCGTCAGCGCCGTGCACTTTCACTCAAAGACGCCACCATAACGTACCACTGAATCCGATGGCGCTGTTTTCCAAGTAGACCTTGGCGAGATCGCTCACAGTCAAGCTTCCACCGCCCTCGTTGGCCGAGTTGTACACGAACTGGGAGTCTATCGCATCCAGCGACGCCTGCGAGTCGACAAACGCACCACCTCCGCTCTCTGCTCGCCCGTAACTCACCTCCGACGACTGCAGAAGCAGCTTCGTGTCGCCACTGTTGACTCCACCTCCGACGTAGATGTGCCCACCTCTGGTAACGGCTGGGGACACGGCCTTGGACGTCTTCACGGTGTAGTCTCGTCCATTCATCGCTTGCTTGAACAGTGCCGCCCACGCACTCGTGAATCCATTTGAGTCGCAGGTCAGCGTCGACGCTCGCACAGTCACTTTCGAGTTGCTTGTTGCAGTCAACGATCCACCGTACGTCGCGCCGTTGAGCAAGAAGAGGCTCTGCTCGATTGTCACATTTGACGCCGCGAGGACGTAGATGCCACCTCCGAATCCACTGCTATCGGGGTCACTGGAATCGACGGCTCGATTTTCCACAAAGAGTAACGACTTGGCAGCGACGATGCCCGACTGAGCGGCGATTGCTCCCGCAAGCTTCGTGGCCGAGTTGTTGAAGAATACAGATTCCACGAGAGTCAGCACTGTGGTTGGCCCACCTGCGGAGCCACCTTCGTAGTAGAGCCCGCCGCCTTGCATCGCCATGTTGCTGTCAAAGCCTGTGCGCGTCACCGTATGGCTCCCACTTCCAGTGATGAAGATGCCAGCCCCTCTATTCGCAGAGTTGCGAGCAATGAGGCACAATGAAACGGTAGTCGATCCGGAGCCAGTCAGAAGCACGCCTGCGCCACTGCCATCACGAAGATAGGAGTCGGTGACGATCAAGCCAGAGACGAGGCAGTTACTCGCTCCACAATTCACCACGACATTGGCTCCATCGTGGTGCCACGGGATCACACTGCGAGCGACAGACGACCTCGAGTCCACATTGCTATCGACAACTCCAAAGCTTGTCACGGAGCTCGATTGGGTGGCAATCACGAAGACTCCGCCTGCCATTTCATCGGCAGAATTGTCTTCGATCGTGAGCCGCGAGTGTTTGATGACACTGTCTTCGACAGCGATGCCTCCGCCGGAAAGCGTCGCCGAGTTCGATGCAAACCGCGAACTGGACAGGGTGCACGTCGTTCCTGCACCGAAATACCCACCACCGCCAAACGCGCTCGCCGTCGAAGTCGTCACTTGAGTGTTGCGCACCTGACACGACTGGGCTCCGCTCGCTCCGACGCCCGCTCCGTTTGTTGCCTCAGACCCTGTGATCGACAGGTCGCTCGCGATCGTTCCCACGCCATCCAGGAATGCTCCACCACCATTTTCGGATGCGGTGTTCGTTACCAGCTGAGCGCGTTGGGCAGCTGTGGCGCTAGCGTCTTGAACGAGCGTCGCGCTCATGAGAAACACGCCGCCACCGTATTGGGCTGAGCAGTTGGAAACGACCAGACCTTGGTGCTGGACAGTTGCCGTCTCCACGTACACACCGCCGCCGTTACCAGATTGCGCCGTGCACTGATCAACCACAGCGTTTCGCACTTTGAGCATTCCGCTTGAGAGGGCAACACCGCCTCCATAGTCGCTTGCGGTGCAAGAGGTTATCGAAATCCCATCCACTTGGCTGATGCCTGCGGATCCGAGCCCTCCACCTCGACTTGCGCTGGCGTCGCTGACGTTGAACGACGAGCCGAGCAGAGTCGAGCCGTTGACGAAGACACCACCTCCGCTTTGCGCCGTGCTGTTTGCAATAGAGACGGCTGTGAGAGTGATGGAGCTGGCAAGTGCGTAGAGTCCTCCGCCACTGGTAACTACACCCGTCCCATTTGGATCAGTCGCGTCGTTGTCGGACATTGAAATCGATTTCAGTGTCGCTGCCGTCGCACCAGAAGCAAACACCCCCGCTCCTAATGGAGCCGAGCACGCAGATATTTGCACGAACTCGAGAGAGCTCGTCGCGCCCGTGAGGTACGCACCGCCGCCACCTTGGTCAGACGAACACGTTTCAACCACTGTGCCACTTCCGAATACTCTACTGGCGTCGAGGTACAGACCACCGCCGAATCCGGAGCTGGCGTGGTCACGAATGGTCGAGTCAGTCACGGAGATGGCACTCTTGTCCATAGCCGCTAGCCCAGCACCCCGTGCCGCTTTACATGAGAGCAGCTGCGCTTGGATGAACTTGGTTGTCGAGCGCTTGGCTGCGATGCAACCACCGAGATCATCAGCAGTGCTTGACAGTACGGTGAGACCCTGCACTGTCGCGGACGAATACTCTGCATACAGACCTCCACCAATAGCTGTGAAGAGGGGAACGCATGAGCACTCATCAGTCCCAGCTCACCAAACGACAGGGAGGCATGTAATGTGGGAAAGAGCTTACCTGCAGAGCTGAAGCGAACTGGAGACGTCGCATCGAGCGAGACGGTGCCGTTGGTGACCAGGAAGATTCCGCCTCCCTTGATTGTGGCCTTATTGGACGTCAGCTGGACCTTGTTCGTCGCAACGAAATTCGCACCCGCTAACAGTGCAAGTCCGCCTCCACTCTCCGACGCCGTGTTGCTTCGGATCACGACTCCTCGTATCGTAAGTGTAGCAACCGCCATTGCCAAGCCGCCGCCGACTTTCGCATCGTTCGACTGTAGAATCATAGTGTCGATCGAGACTGTCCCGGCCACAAAGAATCCACCGCCACGATTTGATGCCGAATTGAACGCGATGAGACTTCGAACTGGCGCTGTGACTACAGCCTTGTCGGCCGCATAAATGGCACCGCCATCCTCCGCGACGTTGGTCAGCATGTTGGATCGCTCGAGGATGAGCTGCGAGCTTTCCACGTAGATCCCGCCTCCTCTCTTCGCCTTGTTGTCGCCGATATAGGATTTGAACGTCGTGACATTCGAGTTGACTGCCCACATGCCGCCACCAGCGGTTTCTGCCGTGCTGAACGTGATCTCCATTTGAGAGAGCGACACGGTGCTGTTCGTGATCTGTAGTGCTGCGCCCATTGCCCCCGCACACTCTGTGATGGTGAAGTCCGCCAACGCGACTGCGGCATTGTCCGTGATGACCATGCCGTTGTAAGCGTTGTCACAGTTGAAGAACGTCACGGAGCTCCCAAGCAAGCCTCTGATGGTAATGCTGGACACGCTGACTTGGAGACCACAGTTGTCGGGGCCTCGGAACGTTCCTGGATACAGCACGATCATCTGATCTGGTTTCGCGACGGCCAAGGCACGTCGCAGGGTCTTGAGCGCCTTTGGAGCAGTGCCATGTTCGCTTGAGGTATCCATGATAGCTCCCGTGCCTTGAACATCGTCGCCGTACAAGCTCACGGCGATGACATCTTGGGTAGCGGCGAAACAAACGGGATCACACTCCACCGTTCCACCATTGACGTCACAAGTCGACATGTCGGACGGACACACGATGAGATTACTGCAATCCTCGCCGATAAAGCCGCTGAAACACGTGCACTTGCCTTGCCGACAAGCACCGTTCGCGCCACAGCTAGGTGGGCCTGGGCATGGCACCACAGCGGTGGTGGACGTTGCCATAGTGTCGAACTCGTACGTGATTTCCAGCCCTTCATAGCTTACACTGATGTCGGATGAGAACGACACGACAAGCTTTTTGACGGCTGTTCCAGTTGGCAACAGGAAAGCTCCTTCGCGATGGCAGCCTCCATGCCACAATTCGGTCGTCGTATCGGACACGTCAGTCATGGAGATGACGATCTTGTCGTGGTCACACTCCAGCTGGAAATACGTGATGTTCAGCACGATGGCAACAGGAGTAGTGGGCTGAAGCGTCCACGATCGTGAGCTGGAGTTGGCGTAGTCTCGGTAGCGAATGAAGCCAGAAGACCCGAAGCACTCGAAGCTCCCACCGCCAAAGTCGACGACGGTAAAACTCGTCTCCTTGCTTGGTGTCGAAATCGATCCGTCCGCCTTCACAGCCACGACTGAGTAGAAGTAAGTCTGCCCAGCGATCAAGCCGCTCGTGTCGTCTGCGTAGAGTCTGGATCCACTGAACACTTGAGTTGTCGTGGTGCCTTGGCGACGGAGGAGTTTGTACGATACGGCGTCGTTGGCTGCATTCCACTGAAGCGAAATGATCGACAAGGATGCTGCAAACATAAAAAGACAGTCAGAGTCTAGCAGTCAGCAAGTGTCAGTTACTAGCCAAACACGTACCACACCCCACGACCGGCGCTGGTGGCTGATCTGCGTATTGGGCAGTCGTGAAATAAACAGCCTTGCTGCGGTTTCCATGACCGCCTTCACTTGTCACTGCGAGCTACGGTAAACAGATACACAGCTTAGACACGGCGCTCAAGGCGTCTCGTATGATCCGAGCCACAGAGTACTCACAATCGTCGCGTAGTAGTCGATATCAGGTTGTAACCCCGTGACTGTCGTGTTGGTTTGATCTCCGTCTGGGTTTGAGCTCACGGCCAGTGACGAGTCGGATGCTTGGAAGACCTCGACAAGATATTTGTCGAGGGTAGAACCCCCAACATCTGCCGGTGGTAGCCATGCGAGCGATACGTCGCTGTTGGATAGCGACAGAATACTCAAAAGCTGTGGAGAACTCGGCAACGTCGCAGCAGTTGTTGTGAAGACTGAGCCGTCACTCTCGTCGGAAGGGCCGAAGTCATTGGTGGCGATGAGCGTAGCTTTGTACTCGGTCAAAAAGTCGAGCGAAGGCACAGAACACGTCAAGATCAACCCCGAGCAGTTGCCCACGACGGTGCTGCCGAAGTACACTTGCAGCAGGTACGAAGTGATAGGCAAGCCGCCAGAGTCGATTGGATCGGTCCAGGACAGCGAAACGGATCCGCCGGTGACAGCATCCACATTGGGTGGATCAGGGGCCCCCGGGGCACTCGCAGAGCTGGTGGATCCCGTACTTTCGTCTGATGACGCACTGCTGCCCGCTCCGTTTTGAAGTTGCACCGTGAATGCGTATTCAATCTCAGGCAGGAGACTTCCCACCAAGATCTGCACAACCGGCGCTACTTCCTCCGGGTCGTCCTGTAGCCGCCGTCGTTGCTCTGGTGCGGTCGCTGTTAGGCGACGGGCAGCTGGTTGCGCTGACGAATCATCAACCAGTCGGATCGACGACTGAGGCACGACCACACCATTCACATAGACGACGTACGTGAGTTGCTTGGAGCCTACGCCACCTGTATCCAACGGCAACGTGACTTGAAGCGTCACCGATCCACCAGAGTCCGTGGTGATCACGCTGACGGCTGTCGGCGTAGATGGCACCGAGACTGAAGTCGTGCGGAACGTGGCCTTCGCACCCATGTTTCCTAAGCCGAGCAGGTTGGCAGCATAGACGATGAACTCGTAGTCCGTGTCAGCTTGCAGGCCTCCAAACGAGATCTCAGTCTTCGACACCGCTCGCACGATGTTGTTTCCTTCCACATAGTAGTCTTTGGTCTCCATACCACCGTTGTCTTCTGGTGCCGTCCACTGGAACCGTATCCGTCCTCCCGATCGCTCAATCAACTGTAGGTCTCCTGGCGGCCCAGGAACGGAGATGTCGGTGGTCGCGAAATCGGCGACATCCGACTCGTTCGAATACCCGACGTCGTTGAGACTTGTGACCTTGAATGAGTACGAAGTCGCGTTCTTGAGCCGGGACTTCCACACCGATGTTTCCGTGGTGTTGGCGATCAGTACCCAAGCTGGCACTCCCGTTTGCTCGCTCATGTAAACCTGGTAGCTGAGCGTGACATTGCTGCCGCGATCACGGGGTGCTTCCCACTCAAGCTCCATGCCACCACCCGTCGCACTCATTTGCGAAATCATTTCGACCGCCTTTGCCACCGTCGCATTAGTCGTCGAAAAGATGTAGGATGTCCCCAGGATGCTCTCGGGTGTTCGGCTGACCTGGGTGCCGCAGCTTGAGACGTCGTTGATGGGCTCAGAGTAGAACGCGTAGCTCGTGTTCGGCGCCAGCCCGCCGAGAAGCAACGTCATGTCGACTTGCAGGTCATTGCGATCCGTGTTGTTGTAGAAATAGAGGTCTTCACTGTCTTCGTCGACCAGCACGCCGTCCACGTAGACGTTGAAGCCTCGGATTGGGATGCCACCAGTGTCATTCGGCGAAGTCAATCGGATGTACAGAGCCGCTCCGCTTGTCTCGAGCAGGCGAGGAGGATCTGTAGGTCCTGGTGTGGAAGGTGAGCGGGTCTTCAGCTTGATCACATTACTCGGCTGGCCTCGCAGTATCCACGTGCCTTCTTCATCATCGGTCAGCAACGGCATTTCCGCAGTTACTGCATCATCGTCGCTGACACCAGGACTTGCTTGAGGCTCGAAGCTGATCACTTGGCCCGTGACTTCTTGAGCTTGGAAATAGTAGCCCTACCACCACCATCGGAAAGCTCGATGAGACGTTTGATGAGGTTACACACAAGGCAACATTTCATACTCACCGCAAACTCGAAGTAGCTGTCTGCCTTGAGCACATCAGTCGTGTTTTCTGTCAGCTCGATGGCCGCATCATCAAGCCGAATGGTACCCTCCATCGATGCATCCAACTCGTCGTCCCCCGTGACAGAAACTGCCATGATCTCGTACTCTGTATCAGCAGTCAGCGCGAAAACCGTGCCATTGCTAGAGTTCGTCACGAGCTGCTGTGCACGGGCGAAACGCTCGCCGCTGCCCACTCTGCGGTAGTAAAGCACGGCGCTGAGATTGCTATGGTAGCCGCCTGTGTCCAGAGGTGGATCCCATTGGATACCGATCGATCCACCTGTGCGTTGCGTCGCGTTTACACGCAGCCGAGGTGGACTCGGCGGAGACAACTTGCTGTTCGTCAGCATGACTTCTCCCGAAACATCTCCAGCACCGAGAAAGTTGAATGCCTACATTGAGCGAACCGTCTGAGTTGAGCGAGCTCCGCGTGATCCGAGTTGTTCCGAGACCAACGAACCTGTGCTTTGAATGTGTACTCGGTATCAGGGAATGGGACGCTGATGTTGAACAACGAAGTCCCGTTCCGCGATCCATCGTAGGCAACCTATCGATGAAAGAGTGAGTCAGCAGTATGAAATCGGCATTTGATGCACGGAACGACAGACGGACCTTGAAATCGTCGAGGTCATCGTCCCAAATGAACACGATGTACCCAACAATCGGAGCGCCTCCCGTATCCATTGGCTGGAGGACGTTCACACTGATCACGCCACCCGTCGAGCCTTGTAGCTCGATACCCATCGGGGCGCCCGGCCGCGTGAAGTTGGTCGTACTGGCATTTAACTGACTCGAGTCGACGCCGCTCCCCACTTCATTCGTCGCTGCGATTGCAAATGAATAGGTTGTGAGAACAGTGAGCGACCCGATGGGATACGTCGTCGCGTTCGTAGGCGAGACGAATGTTCTGTTTGCTGCTTTTCCCGTGCTGGTGATGTTACCCGTTGGAGGCTGTAGCATCGTGATTGTGTACGACGTAATCGACAGCCCTTCACCACCAATATTTAACGGAGGAGCCCACTGAAGCACCAGCATTCCGCCCGTCGCTTTGGCAACAGAAAGGTTGCTAACGGGCCCGGGCTTGGATCTGTCTCCGTCGTCTTCGATCGTCACGATGATCTTCTGGTTGTCTCCGATCTTGGCTCCGCCGTCCAAGATCGAAAGCCGCAGCACGAATACTCTGTACGGGAAGTCGTAGACTGTGTCTCCTTGGATCACAATATTGACCACTTGAGATGTCTCGCCATCGCCAAACGTCAACTCCGTCATACTCAGTTGGAACATCGACTTTGCTGCCGTTGTGGCGCCTTCGTCCACACTGACACGCACAGACGTACTGGAGCTGGTGCCCGCGGTACGACGCAGAGGGAGCGAGATGGCGTCGTCTGATTCGCTGATGGAGATCGCAGTGTCCTCGAAGTCGATCAGCCCGGCGTCTCCGTCATCGGCAATGTATACTGTGGCCGTCGCGGGTGCAACCGTGTCAGTTCGAGTCGTCGTATCATAGAGAGTGAGCGCGATGCGACGGAATTGCTTCTCAAAGATTGCGTTGTCAATGATGCCGATCGTGAATTGCTTCGACACTTCGCCGTCCGCAAACTCGAAGTACCTGTCGGCCTCTGCGTCCAGAGAGTAGTCTTGGTCAAGGACAGCCATCGTCGCCAACGGAAAGCCAGCTGGAGTCGACGAGTCGATCTCATAGTGGCACGATATGGTGCTCGCCGTTCCGTTGACTCGAAGCAGCGTTACAAGCAGCGATGTCTCGTTCTCGAAGACAGTAACATTGAGAGGCTGAAAGACCACGACGCCTCGTCGATTTACATCCGTCTGAGCACTGAGCGGGCCCGCCCAGAGACTGGAGCCGGCAGAGTTGGTCGCACGAATCCTCACATAGTACTTTGTCGACGGGTTCAACGAGATCAACTCGAACGGTGACGACGCTGCTCCGACTTTGACAGGCGTCTCGTCAGGCTCAGTGGAGTACTCGACCTCGATAACGACGGTATCACCTCCGGATTCATTCGGTCCCTCCCACTGGAGCACGAGGGAATGCGTGAGCGACTGTGCGACGGCGAAGTTGTACACGATCGACGGCGCCACAGGCTCTGGCGTTGTGATCACAAGCCCAGCGCTTTGCTCACTCTCTCCAACTCCATCGAGGGTAATGACGGAGATCTTGATCTCGTAGGTCGTCATCGCAGTGAGCCCATGCAAAACCGTTTGAACAACACCACTCGACGAGACGTTGGCGACGTTTACGCCATTCTGGAAGATCTTGAAACGAATGACGGGTGCCCCACCCGTGTCGAGAGGTGGATGCAAAGACAGCGTGACGCTCTGGGGGCTGACTGACACCGCGACTGGAGCGGGAGGTTGGGCTGGACGGCTTGCCTTGCCTGTTGCCACGGTGTTTGATAACGACGGACCTGGACCAGCTTGATTGATTGCTGAAATCGACACGATGTAGCTTGTGTTGAAGGTGGCCCCGAAATACACGTAGTCGAGATTTTGCGTCTCCCATTGGCCAAGCAGAAACCCTGGTGCAGCCGAGAAACTGACCAGGTATCGAAGTAGCGGAACGCCTCCAGTATCCAGAGGTGACGACCAGCTCACATTGATGCGACCGCCACCAATAGGCGTCGTCACGATGCTTTTTGGCGCCTGCGGAACGGTAGCAAATGGTGTAGTTGATGCCAACAGCGGATCACTCGTTGGACCAAAGCCGGCACTACTCGTAGCACGGACGACGTATACGTACTGGATCCCGACAACCAAGCCTTCATCAAGAAATGTCGTGTCCGACGTCAAGACATCTGCAGCGAGGAGTGGAGCGTCATTGCGGTACACCTGATAGCGAAGTGGTGATGCATCACCACCAGCGTCCAGCGGAGGAACCCACGCGATCTTGATCGATCCGCCCGTCGAAGTTGAGACAGTGAGCGACGTCGGCGCCCCCGGTTGCGTGGCAGCAGGCAGCGTGGACCTTGATACTATAGAGCTCCTTTGGCTCGTTCCAGCCGTATTCCACGCGGAGATGTAGTATCCGTACGTTTGATTGGGCCGCAGTCCACCGCGCCTGAACTCCGTCCCCATGCCACTGTAGAGGATGACTCCGTCATCCGAGTAGAGCGAGTAGTACAGCATTGAGTCCCCACCGTCGTCCACTGGTGGGCTCCACGTCACTTTTTGTAGCCCTCCCGTGCTGACGGTTACGTTCATATTCAACGGGACCTCCGGTGAGGAAACGGGTAGCGTGGTAGCGAACACGGTGGGGTACCCAAGCAGCACAGCAGTGTCTTGGCATGCGCTGATCTCGTTCACAGCAGCCACGAGAAAGCCGTACGAAGTGTTGGCACTAAGCTTCGACACGTGAGCCGAAACCGTCGTCGCGTCGGCACTGATGTTCGACACAAGCTGGGTGTGTTGCAACTGGATCTCGTATCCGACGAAGAAATACACTTGATATGCGGTCACATTGGAGCCTCCAAAATCCACTGGCGGTACCCACTGAAGCATCACGGAGCCTCCTGACCTTGAGAGAAGCTGAAGATTGCGTGGCTCTGAGGGTACTGAAACGAACTTGGTCGTCACGTTCTGAGTATCACTGAACTCACTTGGTCCCTGGAATAAAAAGAGTTGGGTCAAGTCGGCAGTTGATCAATACAGCAGATGGAGCCACACAAACGTACTGCTGCTGTGTAAGCCTGGTACTTGATGCGGTAGTTGGTGAGGTATTGCAGCCGATTGATCACAACTGTGCTGTTCAAGCCATTGTAGACCTCCGTGAATACGCCTGGCGTGGCAGCTGATGTTGCCCACAGCGACAGCGAGGAGATGTTGAGGCCACCAGTGTCCTGTGGCAGTAGGAACGAGACGTAGATCGCTCCGCCGGTGACGCGAGTAATATCGAGCCCTTGAGGTTTGCTGGGCATGGTTGCGCTTCGAGTCGTGCCGCGGATCCAGTCAGACATTTGGCCAACTAAACCTTCAGCATTCACAGCACGCACTGAGATGTTGTAGGATGTGGCGGGAGAGAGACCGAAAACCACTCGGTAGGGTGTCGATGCCTCGTAGTCGCCCATGAGTGAACCATTGCTTCGGAACACAGACACTTTGTACAGAAAGATGTCTGCCCCACCAGTGTCCAAGGGTGGAGACCACGTCAAGTTGAAGCCACCTCCCGTGCGACTGGAGACCTGGCCATCGAGAACCGATGAAGGTGCGGACGGATTCGCAGTTCGAACTAGCACTGGCGCCGTTGTCTGCCCACTGTAGAATGGGTTTGATGCTGTGACTGAGATCCGGTAGTCTGTGCGCGCCAGAAGATTGACCACGTTAAAATTCTCGCTGAACGTCGTCCACTGCCGTACGCCGTCGTTTGGATCCATCACTGAGACCGTGTAGGTGAGGAACGTGACGTTTGCAGCCCCTCGATTCATGGGCGCTTGCCAACTCAATGAGGCCATGCCACCTGTCACGGATCCTAGCACGACGTTGGTTGGAGTGCCCGGTGCGGACGCGTCACCGTCATCGACGATCTCAATCGTGGTGGCCGCCGGGTAGTCGACAGTCGCTCGGCCTGCGATCGCACGGAGACGAAGCCCAAATGTCTTCCGAGGCTGATAAGTGGAGTCATTGATGATGGCCAGCGTAGTTGCAGCTGAGCTTTGCCCATCCACCAGCGTGATGTTTTCAACTGGTGAGATGAAGTCCAACCCCTGCATCGCTGTTGTTGCCATTCCGTCGGGACTTTGCATGCTGAAGATGTCGAGTTGTAGGACAACCGAGCCGCTGAATCCGTTTACCCGCGTGACGTTTATCACTAGAGACCCGCCGGACTCAAGTACCGAGTACGTAGACCTCGAAAAGTACACTGATCCTGCATCCCCGTCGTCGGCGATGGTCACTCGAGTCTCGTTCAAGTCGCCAATGGAACCCGAGTCGTCGCTGTACCCTGTCAGCTGAATAAAGAAATATCTGTCGGGATCGTCGGCAATTTGGTTGTTGATGATGCTCACTTCGATCATCGCGCTCGGAACGCCACTTGGAAAAACCAGCGAACCGGAGGAGAAAGCATAGTGCATTCCAGCCAGCGCTGTTCCATCTCGCGTGCTGTAGCTGCACTTCGCGGGTAGCGAACCACCTTTCGAACGGATGACCGTGAACGTCGCCGTTGTGACATTCTCCAACACTGTGGTGTTTGCTGCTGCGAACGCCATGACTCCAGGCGAAATTGGATCCGTCGTGACGTAGAAGTTGGAGCTCCAGGGCCCACTAGCGTACTCGTTCCTTGCTTGTATGCGAATTGCATACAACGTCGCATCAGCCAAAGTGTCGAAAACCACCGGGTCAACGGCATCACTTGTCACAACGTCCAAAACTGCGTTGGCCGCGACGTTTTGGAGCTCGACATCGTACAGGAGTTGGTTGGATCCTCCCGTGTCCACGGGTGGAACCCAATCCACCGTGATGCTCTCGTGCGACTTGTAGATCAGCAGTATCAGCGACACATTTCCTGGCGGCATCACATCTGTCGTCACGATACTGATCGCGTCGCTTGGTGGCCCAATCCCTGCGTTGTTTTCGGCACCGATGGCAATTGTGTAGCTCGTCAGCGCACTCAGTCCCACGACATCGCACATGATATGGCCGTCCACGGATTGAAACAAGACTTGGGAGTACGGGGCTCCGTTCACGAACACGGTGAAAACACGAAGCGGGCTGCCACCAAGATAATCTGGTGGAATGACTTCAAGACTCACACGTCCACCGAAGATTGTGATCAGGCGAAGGCCTGGAGGCGATGGAGGTTCGGCTGGATTGGTGTAGAAGTAAAACAACGCCACGTCGCTTGGACCGGCTTCGTTCATCGTGTTGACACGAAGCGTGTAGAAGCTGTTGGCCACCAGTCCATTGAAGAGCCGTCGCGTGTCGAATCCATCGTAGGAGGCGAAAACGACAGCGTCATTACTGGAAACTGAAACGCGGAATCCTCGGAGAGGAAGTCCGCCGGTGTCAGGAGAAGGTGACCACTCTGCGTCGATGGAGCCAGCACGAATCTGCCACACTTGAATCTGCGGTGGTAGTGGCAGCGTAGCCATCGCACTCACAGCCACAATAGAAGAGCCCGTCTGACCAGAGGCAACCGCAGCGGTGACTGAGTAGATCGTGTAGTTGTAGATCGTCGAGGCAACGATTCCGATCGTATCACGATAACCGGCGGTCGGCGAGATAGAGCCCGCGTCCACAAACTGCAAGAACGACCCGTTCCGGAACACCCGGTATCCGATGAGACTGGACCCACCGCTATCGTTTGGAGGATCCCATGCCAACACGATCTCTCCTCCAGATCTGGAAGGGAGCTGGTGAAGCATCTGAGGGGCGTCTGGGGGTGTCGGTGGCGAAGTCACCACAAAGAGCTCCGACGCGTTGTAGCCGGGACCGAGTTTGTTGGCTGCCGATACGATGAACTTATACATCGTCGACGACCGCAGTCCATTGAGTTGGAAGGTCCGATTCCCCAACGCGTCGACGTGCCCGACATCAAAGTATAGATCTTCGCCAACCAACGCGGCATACACGACGTAGTAAAGCAGTACTTCACCGCCTGTCGACAACGGAACGTCCCATCGAAGCGAAACGGATCCGCCGGTCACTCTGGTCGCAGTGAGTCGCTTCGGTGCGGAGGGGGCTCCGGCGCTTCGCGTGTGAACCAAAAGCTCTGATCCTGCCGAGTTTGCTGCATCGTCGATGATACAATGGGAGTAGTAGTTGAAGACGACGAGTTTGAACGCGTAATCCCAATTGGCCTTCAGATTGGGGATCACTGCCGTCCGTGCGGTAGAGGTCAATCCATCGTAGACGACCACGGGGACACTCCACGTATCGTTGGAGATGCGCTCTCGAGCATACACTTGATATCCCGTGATTTTCGCGCCACCCGAGTCCAGCGGATCATTCCACTGCAGCGTTAGCTCTCCAGCGTCTTCAGCCACAATGTATGGAGCGCTGACTCCCGCCACGACCGTCGGTGCTTGAGTTGTAAAACTGGCTGCCTGGCTCCACTGGCTTGCACCCTATCAGATTACATGGTTTGTCAGTCCTTCGGCAGTACTTGGTAAGTAGGCTACAACTCCAACGAACTTACGTATTGGTTCCGAACGTCGAACATGACGTTATAAGTCGACGATGACAGCAGCCCATACAATGACACGATACCCACGACTCCGCCTGAACGTACGGGATCGGATATGGCCGTGTTCGAGTACGTCTGCCAGATCGTGGACGCGCCGGTTGCACGCGCGTAGTTGACCACAAAATAACTCAACGGTGCCCCGCCCAGATCCACTGAAGCAAACAGTTTCAAGTGCAGCGCGCCACCGGTAGCGTTCAGCAGTTGAGGTGGTGGTGGTTCGCTTGGAGCGGTGGCGTAGCCGGTCGTTACTTCCGTTTGCTGCGAAGCACTCGAGAGACCGGCTTGATTTTCAGCCCACACGTCGAATCTGTAGGTGCTTTGAGCCAATAGATCGCCGACGACCATACTTGTCTGCGTACCGTTCGCTTGTACCAGTCGCTCATTCGAAAATTGATAGTCGTACACGCGGATCCAGAACGCGCTGATGGCTGTGCCACCAGCATCGATTGGAGTCTCCCAACCCAACGTCACCGTCCCACCCGTGTACCCCAAGACCCGGAGCCCGAATAACTCGGTCGGTGGGGTTGGCGCATCAGTCGTTACCACTAGTGCGCTGCTGAACGGCCCGAAGCCTCGTGGGTTCTGCGCAGCAGCTCGAACTTCGTACGATGTACTGTGGGCCAAGCCTGAGATACTTTTTACCGTGCCATCGAGTGAAACGTCTTCCAGGATCCGCTGCGAAGCTGCTTCGCGCACTTGAATTCGGTAGCTGAGCCATGGCACATTGTTCCCACCCACAAACGTTGGCACGTTCCACGATACGCGAAACGATCCCCCAGTGACGGTGTCTACGAGCAGTTGAGGGCTTCCAGGGACGCTCTGGTCTCCTTTGTCGGCGACGTGAACGGTCAGTGTATCCGTCGACACATTGGCTCCACCCGTTGGAGTGGATAGCATGAGAGTCACCGACCGATCGCCAAACTCATTGCTCGGCTGAATCGGCACCATCGCCAATACTTCAAATTCACCGTCTTGGAACGTAACCACTTGTTCGAAGAATCCTCGAGGGACAATTGAGCTGATTGTTGAGTTCAAGACCGCAGTCACGATACCCGATTGACGCCCGCGTCGCTCAACGAGGACGGTGACCGAACCGACGTCTTCACGCACTTGCAGCTCCGAATCAACAAACGCGATCAAGCCAGCATCACCGTCGTCATGGACCTCGATGACGCCTTGAGATACAGCCGACAAGCTACTGCGTTCAGGTTGTCCCATGGAGATCATCACAACCAGTGGAGAGTCTTCAAAGGCTAGATCGTCAGGAGCCGTGAAGTCGATCAGCTTCGTGTAGTCGTTTTGGAAGAACGAGATACGTTTCTCGGTCGACCCTCCGCTCGCTGAACCATAACACGATGCTGAACCATCGCTGTTGGAGTCGCACACGATCACCATATTGTCGGGAAGACTTCGTGATGCTGTCATTGTGAAGTTGACAGCTTCTGCCATCGTTGTTCCGTACAGTCGCCCGACTTCGAACCGCGCCGTACGCCCTTCTCTGACGTAAATGAACGGAGTCGTAACACGCACAACACCAGGTCGCGAGTCGGAATCAGTCGCGTACGTGAGGTTATTCCACGAGCTGAGGCCAGCTTCACCGACTGCACGAAGGGACACCACGTAAGAGGTTCCAGTCTCCAGACCATCGATCGTGAGTGACGTTGGGCAGCTGACGGTCCACGGATCTTGGCGGTTGCACGTCAGAGAAGTTTGAAACACGGTCGTCATCTCGGAATCATCTCTAGTCACGACAGCATCCAAGCTCATATCGCCGCTTCCTGAAGACGAGGGCGGCGTGATCGCGACGATGAGCTGCGTAGATGTCGCGAATGAAAGGCTCGTCGTTGGGTTCGACGGTACCCCAGAGCTTGTCGATACATTCATCTCAACCCACGAGCTGACGCCGAAGGAGTTCTCCGCACGGACGCGAACGTTGTACGATGTCGACGGTTGTAAGTTGCTGAGCATCGCCGCGCAGCAACTGAAATACGACTGTCTCTGCGTGGTCCCATCGCTCGATGCCAGCTCGTAATAGAGTCGACGGACTCCCGCTCCAGCTCCTCCTCCATCATCACAAGCCTGCGTGACACCAATTTGAATCGACGACGGTCGAATCACGTTCACTTGGATTGACGGGTCACCTGGAGCCGAGAAGTCGCTCGTGCTGAACGTGGTGAAAGTCCGGTTGACCAGGCCAGCAGCGTTCTCAACCTCCAACATGTAGGTATACGCAGAGTTCGCAGCCACGGCGACTCCGGAACCCCCGCAATGCGTGAAGTTGGTCGCCGTCTTGGTCTCCGATAACACCGCACCATTGGCACTCAACGAAAACCGCACAAAGGGCGATCCACCCGTATCCTACAGTCCACGGCGTCAGAAAACTAATTGAAGAATCTGTCGGCGTCGCTCTTACCTTTGGAACATTCCACTTCAATGCAATTGACCCTTCAGTTCGTGACAGGAGATCCAGAACAGGTGCATCCGGTGTCGTGGCCGAGCTGTACAAAGTGGGTTAGCTATCCAGTCATCGGCTTCCTCAGCCAGAGCACAGAGCACGTACCTTGTCACGAGCGTTCGCTGTGGACTCGACGAACTGTTCCCGACAGAATTTTCGGCAGCCATCGAGAGCACGTATCGCGTGGAGGCAACAAGGCCAGTGATCGTACATGCCTTCAAGGCTGATGCGGTATCGCTGGAGCATTGCACATCGCTTCGCACGAGTGCCCCACACGGTAGGCCTCCACCAGAGGAGAAACAGCACGTTTCTCCCGTCGATGTGCCACAAGATCTTGCGACACACGAAGTGCTTCCCACATAGTGAAATGCTTCCAATGACCCGTTGTCGATCCGTGTGTGCGTGCAGCTCGAACAGCCATCACGCGAATAATAGCACGATGCAAGCGAATCCGCAACCACGTAGTAGCGCAACACCGAAGGCGAGAACCCACCAGTGTCCGCGGACGGTGCGTAGTTGAGGCTCACTGATCCTCCTGCGACTTGAGTGATCGCTTCAATCAATGGCATCGCCGGTATGGTACCGTCGAGTGTCGAGAAAATCGCGAAGCCTGATTCTCTCGAGCTCGTGAGATTGTACTCGTTGATGGCGACGACTTCGAAGCGGTACGCGGTATTTGCGAGCAATTGTGTGGCGTTGAAGTGCTTCCCTGTCGAATTCGTGCCATCGTAGACGAGATCATTCGGGGCCGGACCAACTGCGCTGTCGGATATCCGCTGATACACTAGATACCCAGTGATGTTCCCTCCTCCAGAGTCGCTAGGCTCATCCCACTCAAGTGTGAGGTAGCTCGGCCCCAAGCTGACGGCTCGAATTCCAGCGACAGGAGACGGCGAAGAAGCTGCACCAGTGACAATCGATATCTCTTCGCTTGCACCCGTCGTACCGAGGTCAGTGATGAGTGTTGCGTTCACGGTATAGTTCGTTGTGGCGAGCAAACCTGAGACGGTTGCCTGTGACTCCGACGAGAGCGCAATGTCCATCAGGCGGTAGTCGGTTCTCACACTGGTTTGCGCGGCGATGGTGAATCGAACAACCTGAGGGACGGCCCCGTTCAAGTCATTTGGGAAGACGAACGTGAGAACAATGGCGCAACCTTGCGCTGATAGAATGATTGGCTGCGGAGGAATCGTTGGGATGCCAGCATCCAGAGTCGTCGCATTGACTGGGTCGCTGACGAGATCGCTGTCCGAGAGGTAGTCGCACACGGCTCCCGCAGAGAGTGCGACTGCTCGAAACGTGTAGCTCGTCCGTGGATAAAGGCGCTCATTGTTGCCTTGATCAGTGAGCGTGACCACTACCGATTCTGCCGTTGCTGGTACGCTCTTCAACTTGACGAAACCTTCATTCTCCTTGTAGATGAAGATGTTGAACACCGTTACTGGGCGACCACCTATACAGACACGTCCGGGTGAGCGGTAGACACCACAAGACTAGGGAGGAGTTGCTGCTTACCGGTGTCCAGCGGCTCCGAGACAACCAACGTGACGGATGCACCTTGGTGACAAGCAGCAAGTATTAGCATCACGAGAAGCTACGAAGGTATCAAGGCCACGTACCAGTAGACGAGACGACCATTGGCGCTGGCGTTTTGCCAGGGGTAGTGATCGAAGTCGTTGTCACCACGATAGGAGAGCTGTACGCACTTCTCCGTGAACCGTCAGTGAAGTATACCCGGAACGCATAGGCGGTCTCGTGCAGCAACTTGAACACCGTCACGTTCGTCGACGAGTTTCCGGCAAATTGATAACGGGAAGGCTCGAAGTTTCCTTGTGGTATTCGCCGTTGCTCCACAACCACGGTTTGTGCTGACTCTTCGACTCGCAATCGAACTGATCCGCCCTTGACTTCTTCCGCGCGAAGGTAGCTTGGAGGAGCGATGGCATCATCCGCAGCATCAGCAAACACTTCGATTTCCGTCGCTGGACCGGGGCCTTTAGAGTTGACGGCTCGCACAGCAACGCGATAAGCACGGGTACTCAGAGGAACTTCGACAATAACCGAGCGTGCTTGACCATCCGCAGTCGTGCTGACGAATCCGTTCACGAAAACTTCATACTTGACGATTGGATTGCCTCCATCGTCATCAGCAGCTTTCCATTGTAGCTCAGCGTAGCCACCGGACGAGTCGACAACCGAGGCTTCTGGGACAGCACCAGGTGGAGTGACATCAGTGGTGCTCACGATGAGTAGCTGGCTCGTTTCATAACCACTGCTCAGCGAGGCGGCTGAGATTGTGAACTCATACGCGGTCGCAGGAGCGAGACCGCCGACGCTCAACTTCCCATGGGTGTACGCGCTGATGATACGAGACGACGACTTGGAACCGCATGTCGCCCCACTCGCCCCTCTGTTGCACAAGTGGTCGCACATTCTTCCTGAGACTCGCACTGCTTCACCCCTGAACTGTGAGCAGAAGCATGTTCCAAGGCTATTCACCCCAAATCTTTGTACCGCTAATGAGCGCGTGACTTCGACTTGTTCGACGATGAAATCGTTTCGATTCGGAGAGGAATCCAAACCGGACACGACACCGTCAGTGGCTGAGAAGTGGAGCTCGAGCGAAAGGTCGAGGTTGTTGGTCCAGTGGGATTTCGACATCGACTTGACTTCGCTCGCAGTCAACGCCTTCTGCCACACGCGAACCTACAAAACATTTCAAGTGGTCGGGTTAGCGGAAGACATGGCTATGTCCACCAGGCATCTCAACGCACGTTATCCAATGAGCCGGTGAAGTGGCTGAACGAGCGTGTTGATGAAACTTGCATCGAATCTATGGAGCAGGAAAGGAGATCAGAAAACGCAGCAAGAAAACCCACAGAGAGAGAGGCTTACCTCGACCGAGTTGAAGGGTAGCTGCAAAAGGCATCACACATCCGAGCTTGCTCACAGTTGCAGACGCCGCGGGTTGGCCGTCGAGGTACAAACTGATCTCCTCGTCATCATGAACGACCATGGCGACGTGCGTCCACTGTCCAACACGGAGGCGGTGCGGAATCATCACTGACGAACCACATCGTCCAATGACGAACCCCTCTTGGCTGTGGGCCATCCACAAGGCGAACTCGACATCGCCGTATGCGAATAGAAGATGCGTATGGTCGCTCGAAGCATCTTCGCCTTCGTACGCGGCCCAAAAGTCGACTGTTAGATTTCCAGGACGCATCGCTAGCAGCTGCGCTGTTCGAACAATTGAGTTCGATGTGAAACGGATTTGCGCCTCCGCAGCAGCGCACACCTGGTGAGCAGACGTGGGGCTACTCGCGTTTGAACTCTCGACCATGTACATGCCGTTTGATGAAAAGCATCCCTCGTACTCAATGCCAAAACCTACAAGAGGATCAAACTCACGTCAAAGGAATGCCCTCACGCGTCCCATGCATGTTGTGTGGCGTACCTGAATACACAGGCTGGCTCTCGTTGCTGCTGAGAGCACGGGCGAAGACACGATAAACGTGCGCCAGCGGATCATCAATCATCGGAATCGCCAGCAACGTGACCATGCCACCTGATGAATTGAGCCATCGGACTTGAACTGCCCCTCTTCCTGTAGACGCGGCTTCGAACGCGACAGCATCAAGTGAGATTTTGTCCCCTCGAGCAGGTGTGGCACGGAAGACAACAATAGCCGACGCTGGATATGTGTTTGGCACATCGACCGTCACAGCATTCCAGTCCCCCCGCTCGTGGACCTCGTTTGTGCCAGTCGACCACACTTGCTGAGTCAGACTTGAGTTGAAGAGTACATCAGCCTGTAAACGTGAAAAGACTGCGACCAAGCATCATCAAAACGAGAGTTCATTGGTCAGCAAAAATGGCTCCTAGCATCAGGCAAAAGATACAGAACGCAGCACATACCCGATCCAAGCCGATACTTGAAGGACAGCCGCCCAGGTCCTCTCAGAACCATTGGAAAACTGCGATAGACAGCGGTGCCCGAAGAAGCCGGCTTGATCTGTGTGAAGTTGAGGGATATCCACTCCAGATCCATCTCGTACATTCGTGCTGAAGTGGTTTCATACTCCGTGATCGGAATGTCACCGGAAAGAGCAGGAGAATAGGCGATCCCAACGTCGAACTGGAAGCGAAGCGCACCAATAAATGACGATGAAGGCGTGAAGCGTACATCCACGCGGCGAGACAACGAAAGGGGATCGTCAGTCAAGGGATCTAACACTCTGTATCCAGCTTGACTGCTGTTCACCGCCTCGAAAGAAGACGAAATGAGCCGCTCCACAGCCGTCAGTTGACTGGTATCGTTGCAGGAGATGTCGATGAGAAAGCGCTCAGTCTTAGCTGACGTAGTGGATGCGAGGACTGGGACGTGAACGATAACGGGAGCGCCTTCATAAACCTTCGTGCTGAAGGCATACGGAAGAGCTCCACTTGAGCCGGTGGTAGTCTTCGGAATCGTAACGAGCCGAACATTTTGAGCTGCGTAGCATCCCCGTCCTTCAGATGAACTCGAGCTGGCCCAGCTAACGATGAAATCGACCACTACCGGCTCAGCGATGCTGCTGACGTAGCCAAATGCATTGCCCTCCACTAGTGAGAAGGAGACACCATCGGCGCTTTCGTTGTACACGCTTGAGCTGAGAAGGCCTCCATTGCTTGAGACAAATACACCTGGAGGTGGAGCCGCCCTCGACCAGACAACTGACACGTTGGTTGAAATTACGTTGCTGAGTCGAGAATCAGCGAACAACAGCTTCAGGAAAGCGAACACCTCCACAGTTGCGTCGAATGTGGATGAGGCTTGGAAAAAGATGGCCTTCTTTCTTGGAGGCAGCACCTCGCAGAAAAGTAGACTGATAGTCGAAGAAGACGACACGGTCGAAACCCACTCAGCATCCTCCGACGCCAAATTCACGATCGACACCTGAACGGAAACAGTCGACGGAACTGCAGCGACTTGTATGAGCTGCAGATCGAGTGGGAGCTGGAGAGCTGGATTCCCAGCACCATCCTGCAGCATGAACTTGCACTTCGCTGCTCGAGAAACTGCCACGGAGCCGACGAACGGTGCGGTCATGTAAACTGCAGTGCCATCCGTGCAGTTGTCGAATGCGACCTCTAGGTAGGATTTGGCAGACATCGAACTACCGGTGACGCGAAGACGAACGATGGCGCCAGTGGGAATCTCGGAACTGCCAAGAACTTCCGTTCGCGGAGGCAGTGCGGAAGCAACTGGAAGTATCAGCCACTTGGTGGGGATGACGATGTCCGCAACAGGGTCTTGATCGAGTGAAACCTTCACCTGGACTCGAATCGTGACGAAGATGACATTGGGTAGCTGTACAGCCACCGCTGATGATCGGCGCTCAATGACGAGAGTATCATCACAGCGATGCTGCACAGTAACACTGGATTCGCTTGGGTCGACTGGGGTGATGGATCCCCCAGCAGTAAGGGTAACTCTTGCAAGGGGCATCGTGCTATCAAACGTCTCAAGTGTCGAGACGCAGAAGAGCATGTCCATCCCAAGCATTGGCGTGCTCATCAAACTCGCGATTTGAAGTCGAAGGGGTTCAACTGCCGTTGTAGACAACGTGATTGGCCACGCAGTGATCGATGTTGCAGGCTTCATATCGCTTGCGGAGCTTGTCGTTGACGATGCAAGCCTTCGCGACATCATCCCCGACTCTTGTTTCTCCAACAACGCGGGAACCACGAGCGCGAAGTTTTCTGATGAGAAAGAGGCGTGCTCGAAACCTAGCAAAATTGCGACTTCAACGGCATCCTCCCCTGTCAGACCGAAGATTTCGACTGGAAACTTGTTCAGCGCCGTTGGAACAGCTTCGTCACTGAAGTCGCTGAGAACGAAGTCCACGTAGTCTGCATCGGCCGCGCTGGCCTTGATCGAGGACGGCCCAATCTTGATTTGTGCAAGATCTCCTTCCCTCGAGCGGAGCACCACCGACGTCAGGGTCAATGGAAACCGATCGAGAGTAGCGCGTTGGTGATTGATGATTGAGTCAAGTCGGATCTCCACGGTTCGCGCGTCGCGTGACACAGCAGGTATCGCTACAGCATCTGGAGCTTGAACCCAGTACACTTGGAATCGTTGCATCTCTTGATCGCCCTCGTGGAACAACGTCGTTTGCAGCGTCGTCCCATCTTTCGAGAAAGCAGATATGGAGAGGATGTTGACTTGAGCTTCATCACACGTTCCTGATGCCACGCTGACTGTGTCAGAGATCCCCGAGAAACCCCACTGGAAACGTCTCGATGCGTCGTTGGCGGAAATGAATGGGAGCTCCTTCACTTGACCGGCTACAACTGTTGATCGTTCGATACGCAAATCTGAACATCCGAGCACTGCAAACGTGATAGAATGGGTAATTCCCCCCATTGACCACGCTGATAACTCCGCTTTCGCGCCCCGTAGCAGCAGCCCATTCGCGATCGATATTTGCACTCGGGGGTCATAGATGATCACGCGCAGCTGTTGAGAGAACGTCGCGAACTGCTTATCAGAATTCATCGTCCGGAACCGGAGGCGGAGGGCAGCACTTCCAATGGCGTCTTCATTAAAATCGATGAGGAGCCACGGTTGAGAACCGATGAGGCGCCAGATTACGCGAGTTTCACCATCACGAGTTGATTGAGATAATGACGTGCCGGGGATGATAATCCTCTTCACCGGCGTACCGCTGATCCACGAGGCTTCCACTGACCACAGTCGATCACGAGTTCCGACTCTTGAAGCAGAGAGCACTGCCTGGATCGTCGCGTTTAATTCGACTCGAAGTGTAGAGCGTTGCATGAGCTCGTACGATAGAACGACCAGCTCGACCTCGTCGTTTGGCGAAGTGCTAACCGTGGTAGGTTGAGCTGGCTGTGTCGGCGAGCTGGAGGTACTGAAGGTCAACTTGTCGTGTCCACTGATCGCGCCCGCAAGCCGTCGACGATACTTTATCGGGGTCGACGCTGCTGTAACAGAGGAATCGCCCAGCTGGCCTTTTCCTGTGAAAAATAGGCCCCGACTCTCGTTCAAGGCATTGTGATAGCCGCAGCGGCCGTCAGATGCAAACTCACACTCAACGAAGTTGGCCACTACAAGTGCGTCAAGTGCACAAACGTCAGTCAACACCGCCAACTCCGAAAAACCAATTGGGTTGGTCAACTCACCTTCGTTCTTTTGATTGGAGGGGATGAATTGCAGATGCTTCAGTCGCCCCCCGTTGGTTGTGCTGAACGACACGTTCACTGGCGATGCCACACGAAATATTTCAGGGTCTTCACTGTTGACTCGAACTTGAACCTCTGTCGGTTGCCAGTCGATGCTTCCCGACGTGGACACCTAGCTCCCAAGCGAACCAATCAGTGGCCGTGGCCGCATAGAAAACAAGTGCGAGGGCCTTACGTTGATCAGCGCGATATTCACCGGAATGGCTTGCACGACAATGTTCAATGTCGACTGGACTGCCGTTAGGCCATTTGGGAACACTGCTTGCTTCAGCAGGCTCATATCTTCATCGTATAGTTCCACATTGATGGCGTTTTCTGGCCCGGACGGGGCGGCATACGCAGAGACGATCGATAGCGAGACCACTGAAAGTCATACAACAAGCGATATCGTTAGGCGCTCATTTCCTGGGCGAATTCTCAAGGGCGAAGGGCGAAGCGTACCATTGCATGAGTCCGTCACCGTTACATTCCCTCTTGAGCAGTTCTTGGTTTCATCGATCGAACATCGGTATGCAGGATCTTGTGATGTCGAATAACACGTCGTGTAAGCTCCCAGTGACGGAAGAAACGTTGGCTTGCACTCGCAGCCTGACTGGGTGTAGTAACGAAGACGCGCCGTCGACGATTGCAGTTGTGCCATGTCGATGTTCTCGCCGAATTGCGCATCGCGAAGCAATGTGCACGTGCCATTCGCATAGGAGCAGCCTGTGCATCGATCGGTGTGGGAGCAAACCTCACAGCACGCAACTTGACTCGTCGACACGGACTGCGCGGTAGCGACGCTCTCATACACTGCTGGAACACACTGCTGCACACTGGAGGGGATGAACTCGACGGCTGTCACGCAGTCAAAAGAATCTAGCGCCATGGTCGAGATAGCAGACGGCGTCGCCCACGTCTGGACGGCGAATAGGTCACGGCCGTTGGCAAATCTGGAGGAAACGAGAGTAAGAATGAGCACCACTTTTTGTTTTAGAACACTCGACAGAGAACGACAAACGTACACTTTCCAACGTCCAAATCCGAAGACGATCGCAATCTCGAAGCTTTCCGAGTCGTTCAGCACAGGTAGCTCGGCCCAGATCGGCGTGTTTGTGTCCGCTCCCATCCAGCGTGCGACACCACCAGAGCGGTTGAAAGCAATCTCATGCCTTGTCGGAGAGCCAAACGCAGTTGCCGATATGTTTGAATGCAGCACCAGTCGGTAGGTGCTTTGGTTCGCCCAGCTTCCACGAAGAGAGATCTTCGACCCGTACTCCAGGAAAGGTACGCGAACAGCCTCCCCTTGCAGCAGCGCCCCCACTTGCACTTGACTGTAGCGCGTGGTCCCCATTCCCGCGTCCGATTCTTGTGGCTTGGCACACAGACTTCGTGTGGTGGTCGTAGCGGATAGCTCCCCTTTCACAACGCAGCAGCGTCCCCCATCAGCCGTGGGGCAGAGCCACGGCACTGCCGGTTCACAGGTTCCAGCGCCTAGCGCGGCGAACGGCCCTTTGTACGCATCATACGCGAGATCCGACGACACGACCTGAGCTTGGCATGATGAACAAGGATCCGTGGTGTTGCTGTCGTGACACCCCACGTAGACGTCTGGACCTTCAAACACGCACGACGCTGCCAACGACAACGAAAACACAGCGAACACGAGCACGAGTAGCATCGGCAGCACCGCCATCCCACGCCGACCGCTCTGCGCCATGGTCGTCTCGCCTGGCAGAGTCGCTTCGCGATCTTAACTGGTGAAGCGCCGTCAGCAGACGCGCAGAGCCACGTCAATTCTTCCTTTTCTTTCCATGCCTCATCCGCCCCTTCGTTCGATGGCGCCAAAATCCAAAGCAACGAACCATCACTCCGATACGGAAAGAAATGGTGAAATTTACCGATTGGCAACCGGTATCAGAAATGATGTGAAGGCACATTTGACCAGCACTCACATCTAACGCGACGTCGGCTTCAAGGTGCCTCATCTCCCTATCGTAAAATACCAATCCTAAACACTCTTGATTGGCTGATATGTTGAAAATAATCTTTATTGATTGGATAAAATAATGAAGAATACTCATAACGTTACCCTTTCCGTGTTATGCAATCCAGTCGGAAGTGGGATCTCGTCAACGATGCCATTCGTCGAGTTGCCTAGAAGCAGGCAGGACCCTGTGGCGCTGATCCAACCGCAGAGAGATCATCGCGTGGAAGCAGCAGAAGGAACCATGGCCACCTCTACCAAATCCGCTGGATCGGTGAGCAAACTGCCCCCGTTTGAGCTGGAGCGCTTCTTCGCGCAGTACGAGTTCACTGCGCCATACATTGCGGTGCGTGCTTCCCTTGTCGTCATTGTGCGCAACTTGCAGAACCTGTGTTTTCTCACGATCTTGCTTCATTGCGTAGTGCGCATCCGATATCCAAGCTTTGAGTATGAGCGAGTTGCTGGCTCTTGCAGACGATGAGTGCCGCCAGCTCTGGGACAAATTGCTTCTGATGTACACGGAGACGCAGGGCCTGCCACTGCTTCGTGACGAGATCATCAAGAAGCACTATCCGACCCTCAAACCAAATAACGTGAACGTCATGTGTCCGCAGGAAGGGATCTTCCTCAGCATCAACGCGTTGCTCACTCCGACTGACCACGTGATCGCGGTGGGCCCTGCGTACCAGAGTTTGACAGCAGTTGCCGACTCTATTGGTTGCGAAGTGTCGCTTTGGCGATGCAAAGAGAAGGCAGGCAGTGCTGGCGCTCCACTGATTTTCGACGTCGACGATCTGGAAACATTGGTGCGACCAAACTCCAAGCTGTTGGTTGTCAACTTCCCCCACAACCCAACTGGCTATCTGCCTACCCAGGACGAGTGGCGTCGCATCATCGACTTCGCGCGCAAGCACGATCTGTTCCTGTTCTCAGACGAGATGTACTTTGGCTTGGAAAGCTCCCCGGAGCTCCAGCTTCCGCCTGCGTGTGTGGCGTATGAGAAGGCTGTGTCACTCTGCGGTATGAGCAAGACCTACGGCATGCCTGGCGTTCGCCTTGGCTGGATTGCTAGTCAGGATACGCTTTTTCTGGACAAGCTAGCAACGCTCAAGGACTACACCACGATCTGTAACTCCGGTCCAAGCGAGATCCTCGCTCTCATCGCTTTGCGTAACCACGAGAAGATCGTCGAGAGAAGCTTGGCAATCATTCGCAACAACAAGATCGCCATCGAAAAGTTCATGATCAAGCACCAGGACATCTTCGCCTACGAAGCACCAGTGGCTGGGCCGATTGCGTTTCCAAAGCTGATCGGACCAGGCCGTACGACTGCGGGAACATACGCGCAGCATCTCGTGGACAAGTTCGGGATCTTGATTCTCCCAGGTGATAAGTACGGCGATGGAGAAACCTACAGCTCCCGCTTCCGTCTGTCGCTTGGGCGTGCAAACATCCCTGAAATCCTGAGCCTGTGGGAGCAAGACTTCGCTACGCATGGCTAGCTATCCTCGCCCATTCAGATGGATACACTTACTGTCAGGTTTCTAACGTCTATAAACGTTCGTATCCACCTTAAAAACCATCACTCTGGTTGCTCCTGGTGATCTCGCCAACGTCACGCCATCTTGGTCGCGGCGCATTCCCCAATCCGCAACTCCATTATGGCGTTGGCAGATCTCGGATATGGCGGCGACGAGCTGGACGCGCGGCGGCTGGACGCAGTGATGGCTGTCACGCTGCTGTTCGGCGTGGTGATCATCCCGCCGCTCGTGGGTATTCGCATGATGTACACGATTTGCTGGCTGCTGTTCACGGCGCTGGCGTTGGTCTCCGGTTCGGAAGCGGCGAGGGGCATCGCGACTTCCATGGGCATCACGATCATGGTCGGATGGTACGCGCTTCGAGTATACGACCGCAGCGCATTCTCAGCTGGGCTGCATGGGTGGGTTGGAGTGTGGGCCAGCTCGCCAATGGTGGGGCTCATCGCGCGCATCGGCGATTTTCTCGTCCATCTCCTTCTGCCGATGATCCTCATTTCGTGCTTCCTGCCGCTTGTGCGAGTCTGGATGAGCATTCCAGCTTTGATGTACGTGTGTATTGGCGGCCAACGGTGCTATGCGATTGCACGGTGAAATGCTCATTGCAAATGTGTACAGCTCCTCGCGATTGTGGGTGCATTTCGTTGTTGGAGGTGGCGTGTTTCCAAAAGGGGACCACATCTTCAGATTCGCTCCACCGAGATCGCAGCACTTCTGGAACGCAGCATATCGAATCGAGCTACTGCTCAACTTCTGCGTCCCGCTATTCTGTGTACTAGCACACCAGGTACTTCTCCTCACTATTGCCCTCGCACAAACGATTTCCCGCTAACGTTTTGTTGGTTGATGCTAGCGATCGTTCTGGGTGTACGCAGTGACTGCGCTTGGAGGAGTCATGCTCATCGCGCTCCATGTGCTTCGATCATACTCGCTGCGAAAGCTCAGAGACAACGCAAAAATGATCATGTCGAGGCTTCTTGCGGGCGGAGGACTCCTGATCACAACTGTGAGTTTGTCCACAATCTGCGAGCTATCATAGTGCAACTTGACTGATCAGATGAATTCTGTCACAGGATTTTGTCGTGCGAGATGATGCAATTTGGCTGGACTGGATGCGCGATGGCCTTGTTGCCATCGGTGAAACCTACGTCGGAGGACTGTGGGAGGCTGCTGCTGGAAGAACGTTGGATGAGGTCGTCACAGCTCTGATGACTATCCCCATGGAAGCTCGCCAGGAGATGTACCGCTCGTGGTCCGCTCGTCTCGTTGCTCTAGCTGCTCGTCTCTTCAACTATCCACCCTCATCTAGAGGATTGGTGGTTGGGCCTGCGGCTGAGCAATTCGACTTGTCGCCGCACTTTCGCAGCCAGTACATGGACGCATACATCCATCAAGGATTCGGGGTCTGGATTCGGGATGCAAGGACACTTGATGAAGCTCAGCAGAACAAGCTCGAGAGCATCCTGGAGAAGCTTGACCTACAGGTAAGTTCTCGTTGACGATGATACTTTCAGCGAGGGTAACACGTGAACTGTGTGTATCCAGGATAATGACCGCGTGCTCGATCTCTGCCTTGGCTCCATGGGAGGCGTTGGTGTCTTCTTAGCCGAGCACAGGCCGACTGTGACTGTGGTCTGCGTTCTCACGTCGATTGCCGAGCGCGTGCATGCGACTCGATTCGCCCAAGAACGTGGTGTGATTGATCGTTTGGAGTTCATCGTCGCCGATACTCCGGACAAAGTAAGCTCTTCAGCCACATCTTCAAAAAGGTGGGAGTCTAATGCTCACGATTTGTTTGTTGTCACAGTTGCTGACAGCCCTCAGCTCTATCAACGCCTCCCGCTTCGAACGGATCGTTACCTGTGGGGTGGTCGAGATTCTAGATTCAACCAGCCAGCTGCCTCGATTCTTTCGAACCATCAAGCGCATCCAAGCACCACATGGGCAAACTCTCTTCGACTTTGTCGCGTGCTCTGCTTCGAGGTCGACAACACACGTCTGGAACAACCAGTACATCAACGGCGCGTTTGCTGCTCACGCTCTCACGCTTGGTCGCGTTCGGGATCTCTTGGACCTGAGTGGATTCACCGTCCACGAGATCGCTGGATACAGTGAGCACTACGAGCGAACTTTCATGGAGTGGTATCGACGCTTTCAAGCACGCTGGGGTGACGCGAACACGCTGCGACCCCGCGCTTCCAGTGTCGGTCCGGGGCGTCGACTCCGTGAGACGTCAGCTTCCTCGGCACGTGAGATCAACACGCGCGATCTGATCGATCACTCGCTACCAGAGTCATTCCGACGCACATGGGAGTTCTATTTGCTGCACTCCGCCGCTTGCTACCGAGCGCATGTGCTGCAAGCCTACCAACTTCGTGTTGAATAAGACAGGACCCACTGTGGAGCTCTTCGTGGAAACCCTGTATCATGTCACATATGTACGGTAAACCGAAACTTACGTTGCTCGACTTTGCTCATGTTGCTGGTTCGCGTTGTGGGTCGGTCGAATGGAAACAGGAGACACAAAGCGCGATACAGTAGACAGAATGGTGGCGGCGGATTCGGATGAGTCCGCGTGTGAATGGGAGAAGTACGTGGACGACACGACGCGAGACGCGTACTACTACAACACGCGCACTGGCGAGACGTCGTGGGAGGCTCCTGATCGATACGTAGAGAAAGAAACGGGCGATGAGGCGTCCGAGCACACGGAGAGCAGCGGGCGCGATGACTCGGCGCCGTCGAAGCCTCCACGGTGGCGCCGCTTCACCGACAAGAGCAGCGGCAAGCCATACTTCTACGACGAGGTGAATGACGTCACGCAATGGGACGAACCAGAGGGAGATGTGGAGGATGCATCTGGTAGGTTGATAGGCCGACGGCCGTCCGACTTGGCTGGATCTCCTTCAGTGTTGCTCATGATATTGACTGGTGGACAGCCTCGGAAGATGAAAATGAGAGTGACGGAGAAGACAAACGCGATGAAGAAGGCTACGAGAATAGTGTGGATGCTGAGGTTATCGAATCGGAGCGGCGGCTCGACGATTCCGTCGGGAGTGAGCTGTCGGACGGGGGCTCTGCCGGCCAACCTGCAGCGACCGAAGAAGCCAAGCCGAGCTACAACTGGGTCAAGCACCTCGACAAAGTGACGGGGAAGCCCTACTTCCATGACACGATCTCAAACACAACGCAGTGGGAGACTCCAGAAAACTACACAGAGGCAAGCCAGGCGTCGACCATCTCCGCCGAGTACTTGGAGTATCTCAAGCAGTCTCAAGCAGAACGACTGGTGCGCGTGACACAGCAGGCACTCGATCCCGACGGCAACCTATCGAAACTGAACGCTCTTCTGAGCAAGATCGACGGGCCAAACGTGGCCACGACCGACGATGTGGACGCCCCAGAGGAGATTGAGCGGAGCCTGAAGGAGCGCGCGCGAGCCGAGTGGCAACAGCACGTCGATCCGCACACGCAGCGATACTACTACCACAACATCGTGACGGGGGAGACTCAGTGGCAAAAACCGGATGCGCCCATCGTGTCTGCGGTACGTGTCTGCTGAGATCGAACAGGGTTCACCAGTTTCTGACGATGACTGTTCTTGTAGCTGGCGGATTGGATCCCTCCAGAGAATCCGGACACGGATGCCCAGGCCACACCCAAGCGCATGGTGTCTGGTCAACACTACGCGGCGACAGCCAAGTTCAATCGCGTTTCGGGCAAGTTCGAGAAGCTCGGAGGCGACGACTACTGGCAGGCACAAGGCGTCGCATCCGACCGAGAAGGTCGCCAAATGTCCCACTTTTTCGACACGCAGCAACTGGAGAAGAATCGCGAAGATGCCAAGCGGATCAAGGAGGAGCTCAAGCGCAAAAATATTGACTGGAAAAAGGTCGCTGCTGAGAAGAAGGCCAAGAAGCAGAAGCGCAAGAATGAATGGATCTACCAGGACTGATGAGCATCGCCATCCATGGACATGCCATTTGTGTGAATTAACTTAGAGAAGCGTATCCATCAAAAAGCTGGCTTAGTCCACCACATATTCCTCTTCTTCCTCCTCCTCATCGTCGTCGTTGCGGAACGACGGAGCTGATGCAGCGTGCTGCTTCTGGTGCTGCGAGGCGTTTTTGCTGTTTCATGAACACAAGCGATGAGCCTTGATATGCCACACCACCCACTGGACGAACAGATATCTTCTCCGTACCGGCGCTCGATGAGCACTTCCATCTCGACATCTCGCTCGAGGTTGTTCTTGACGACCTTGTGGGGACAACCTGTTTGGCGACAGCGATTGGTGACTACACTGACAGCCTAGACAGTAAGATGAAGTACGGTCTTGACGTACCAGCTACAGGGCAGTTGGTCTTGAATCGCAAGTGCGACAGGATGCCTTGCTCGGAGTACGTGTGACCACAAGCGGGGCTGCAGTGACCATCAGATGTCAAGGATCAGCCCATGCACCAACCCACTCGAGTGTTCTGACGACTTACTTTCGGACGGGCTTGTCGATTTCCATTTGCGTCACCGGACAGATCGTACTGCGCGCACTCTCGCTGTCCTGGAAGACGACGTCCGCGTCGGCGTCCTGCTCCACTTCGATCTACAAGCGAGATCAGGATGCGCACTGTCACCACCAGCACCACATAGGCAACATTATCACCACACAGTCATTCACGCACCCCAGCCTTTTCGCAGAATCGCTTGTACATCTCGAGCTTCGCCACGTTCACTTTTGGCTTCGTCGTGCAAGCCTTCGTGAGCTTGTCAAACTCCTTCGGATCCTGTCCACTCAACCAAACGTAAGCAAACGAGACCATTCAATCCACACAGAGCTCTACCCACGTACCACCGATCCCTTCTCAACCGCCGCCTCCAGCTTAGCGAGCTGCGCCTTGTACACGTTCAGCTGTGCATCGAGCAGCGCAAACTCCTTGGCCGTGGTCTCTAGCGTGGCCAAGTGCTCTTCATCGCCGAAGTCCTTGAGCAAACTGGCGTTGTTGGAGAGCGAGTCCACGCTTTCGACCGCAAACTTTGCAATGTCGTAGCTCTGCTTCTTGGCCGAGTACAGCGCCATCTTGAGCGCTGTGGGCAGCGCGTGCTTGATGTTCGCTTCCAACTCGGCGTCCATTTCGTCTTGCGTGTGTGTAGCTCCTCGCTGGCGTTGCCGTTGATGCGGTGGGGAATTTTGCCGCCAAAACTATTCCCTGATTTGATTGGATATATATTTGCAAAATGTTAAGAACGGTTATGAACATAGTCAACCCAGCCCCCTTTTTCCTCAAGACATCAAGCGGAATCGAGTCGCATTTGGATCGAAGTCGAAGAAGCTCGTGAGGAAGATGACGTTCGAAGAGGCTGGCGCGTCCAGCTTGGAGCAGTTCACTCTGCTGGCAAAGAACGCGCGTGGCCGTGCGTGTGTAGCGCTCATCCAGCAAGCGCTGACCAACAAGAAGCTCTACGTGTTCCGGGAGCTCTTGGATATGCCGAACGTCCAGAGCCTGCGCGGCACGGAACACGACGAATACCTGCGACTGCTGGAGATCTTCAGCTACGGCAAATACGCCGACTACCTCGGTATGTGGTCTTCGCATTGTGTAGGCTATGGTGCGGCTTTTGCTATGCGGAGACTGATGAGTGTGTTGATGTAGCCAAGAAGCAGGAGCTGCCTGCTCTCACGCCACAGCAAATCCAGAAGCTGCGAAAGCTGACAGCCCTCTCACTCGCGCAGCAGTCGAAGGTATGCAAAGTCGTCAGTGGATGTCGAGGAAGCAGGTGACTGACGATTTGTTTGTTAGATCGTCCCATACACGTTGTTGATGAAGGAGCTGGATGTGGCCACGATTCGAGAGCTTGAGGATGTCCTCATTGACACGATCTACTCAGTGAGTTCAATCTCATCCACGGCTTCAATATTGCACACTAACTTTGACGTGGTTCCAGGGACTGGTGCAAGGAAAGCTCGACCAGAAGTCCCAGTCTCTGCTCGTCAAGTTTGCAGTGGGACGTGACACTCAGGACACAGATATCGACCTCATGATCCAGAAGCTGACGAGCTGGTACGTCTCGAATCGTGTAACGTAGCTTGACTCCCTCCGTTTCTCACTGTTGTAAATTGTGCTGGCACGTGACAGGAAGAGCGAGGCGTCCAACATTTGTGCCCGTATCAACGGCATCTTGAGGTCGGCAACCCTCTCTCACTGCCATCTAATCACTCTTCGGAGGCTAACATGTCATGTTTAACGGTACAGCCAAGCGGACACCCTTGCAGAGAGTGAAAAGGCGCGCGAAGAGCACATCCGCGTTAAGAACCTCCGCACGCTGAACGAGCGCAGCAAGGCATCGCTGTCTGGCGGGAACCAGAGTGGCAGTGGCAACTTCCGTCCCGAAGACTTTGCGATCCCGGATCTGATTGGTGGCCCACGACGAGGGTACGTACGCCTCCTGTTTATCGCGTTGGTAGCTACGAAGGTTGTCTAACGTTTGCTGTGTCACGGTATCGAGCAGCCCGATGCCCAAGCGCGTGTCCGGCAACATGGGCCGCAAGGGCCGTATCTGAACCATTTGGTCTGAGTCCGTTTTTTCTGATTCTAATACTCGTAGAAGTATTAGCACCCAAAAACCCACAAGAAGCTCCTAGTCAAACTGTTTCCTTTTGGGTGGTCAGCTCACAACGACGCCTGGTGATCATTGGAAGGAAGAGCTCCCAATTCATCAATGAGCATGAAGCGTCCGCACGGCAGCGGCGTATTCAACGCGTCCAAGAAGCCCCACAGACCTCACCACGTGAACGGCAAGAGTGTGTCCAATGTCGTCCCGAAGCGCGTCTTGTCTGAGATCGAGCAGACGCGTCAGAGGCTGCCAATTTATGCCCACCGCAGCCGCATTCTGTCGACACTCGAAAGCCACCGCGTCGTGATTCTCGTCGGCGAGACAGGCAGTGGCAAGACGACACAGATCCCGCAGTACATCTTCGAGCAGGACGGCAAGGCATGCGTTGCGATCACGCAGCCACGTCGAGTCGCGGCGATCACAGTCGCGCAGCGTGTGTGCCAGGAAGTCGGGCGTGACGCTATCGGGCAGACGGTAGGCTACTCGGTGCGATTCGATGACATGTCGTCGAAAGACACGCGCTTGCGGTTCATGACCGACGGTATGCTTGTGCGAGAGGCGATGCTGACCCCGTCGCTGGACCGCTACTCGGTGATCGTGCTCGATGAAGCCCACGAGCGTACGCTGCAGACGGACATTCTGTTCGGTGTCGTGAGACGTGCAATGCGCAAGCGCAAGGATCTCAAGGTCGTGGTCATGTCGGCGACGCTTGATGTCGCGCTCTTCCAGTCGTTCTTCAGTGAAATCAGTCCGGCTGTAATCCAAATTCCAGGCCGCCAGTTCCACGTCGACGTGTTTTACACGGCCAAGACCCAGCCCGACTATTTGGATGCAGCGTTGGTGACGGTGCTCCAGATCCATCTCGACGAGAAGCAGACCAATGGCAGCATTCTCGTCTTTCTCACTGGCCAGGAAGATATCGAGACGCTCGAAACACTGCTGGAAGACTACGGACGGTCGATGCCCGCCGACGCACTCAAGCTCGAAGTGTGTCCGATCTTCGCCGCTATGCCTCGGGAGCAGCAGATGAAGGTTTTCGAGCCCGCACTTCCAGGTGTGCGCAAGGTGATTCTCGCGACCAACATTGCTGAGACTTCCATCACGATCAACGGCATTCGCTACGTCGTCGACACCGGCCTCGTCAAGCAGAGATCGTTTGTTGCCAAGAGCGGCATGGAAATGCTCCTGACCGAGCCCGTCTCGAAGGCTCAGGCCTGGCAGCGGACAGGTCGAGCTGGCCGTGAGGCGCCAGGTATTTGTTACCGCCTGTTCCCAGAGGACACATTCGAGCAACTCGCAGAACGAGCCATCCCAGATATCCAGCGAGTGAGTTTGGAGATTGTTGTGCTGCAACTCAAGTGTATGGGCATCGATGATATCCTTGGCTTCGACTTTATCGAGAAGCCCAAGGTGAACTCGCTGGTCAAAGCGATGGAGAAGCTGTATGCCCTCGGTGCCTTCGACTCGACCGGTCAGCTCACTGAACGTGGTCGACAAATGGCCGGCTTACCTGTTGAGCCCATGTCTGCGGTGATGCTGTTGAAAGCGTGCGAGCTCGGCTGTGCAGAGGAAGCGCTGAGCGTCGTGTCCATGCTCTCTGTGGAGTCGATCTTTTACTCTCCACGCGACAAGAAAGAGCAGGCTGCTCAGTCAAGAGCCAAGTTCGTTGCATACGAAGGAGACCAGATCACGCTGCTCAACATCTTCAACGCGTACAATCAGTGTAACGTCAAGCAGCGCAACAAGTGGTGCCGCGACCACTTCATCAACCACCGAGCAATGACGCGTGTCGAGAGTGTGCGGGCGCAGCTGCGAGGATACTTGGAGAAGCTCGGACTCCCGATCGAGTCCTCGTTCCCAGATATCGATCCTCTGCGCAAGAGCATCGTCGCTGGCTTTTTCCTCAACACGGCAATGCGGTCCCTTGCCGAAGGAGATGGCGGTGGTGGTTCCAAGACAGCGTACAAGACCATGTGTGGACGCTCCGAGGTGGTGAAGGTGCACCCATCATCGTGTCTGTTCATGCGGAACCCGCCGCCCAAGTGGGTCGTCTACAATGAGCTCGTGTTCACCAGCAAGTACTACATCCGCTCCGTGCTGGTGATCGAAAAGGACTGGCTGCTGGAGCTCGCGCCGACGTTTTTCAAGAAGCTCACCCCCGCAGCTGCCATGTAGAGTCATGGGTCTAGTTAGGAAGTACAGGATAACAACGAAAGGCACGCTGCCATTTTCACGAAGACTACAGTAGCAACACGACTCATTGTGCGCTGTGCTACCCAGTTCCGGCGAAGGGTCGTAAGGAAGTACTGTACAGTACTTTCCTTACTGCGTCGTCCAGTCATCTCGAGTAGCCTTCGCCATCAGCACATAATGACACGACGTGAACGGTCAGACAGCTATGACTCCAAGACGTGGTATCCGTGGCCATCCACTGGAAATGACTCGAATCCGGTCATTTGCCTGTGCTTGCAGCGCATTTGATTGTGTATTGCTCATCCAAGATGGATGAGAAGATGCTTACACTGCGTAAGCCTTACAGTGGCTGAATGAGCCAGACGATCAGGCAACTTGCCAAGAAAGCTGGCTGCTGCTGTTCTCAGAAGCCCCACCCAGTTGTTGGCAAGTTGGGTCACGATCCGATCCAAATCCAACCCAGACGCTGTGGTTTACGGTCTGTGGATCATGAGCCCCGACGCTGCACTGCAAGGCTTTGCACACTGTCCTCGCGAGAAGAATGCGCCAACATTCGTATCCAAAAATGTCACTCTGGTGTTCCCAAATTGCGCGGCACATAAGTTGAGTCGGGCTGCCTCAACTGCTGCGGCGCTGTCAGCCACCCACGTCCAGGATTCAAGGCCACAATTCCAATCAAGTCCAGCAGTCGGCTGAGAGTCAGTGGTTCTAAAGATACCGGATCAGATTTGGCTACGGGATGGGCTCAAATGGGTCGGGTCTCTTATGTTGACGAAAGCAGCCCGAATGGAAATGTCCTTTATAAAGTATTCGTCACATCGACCCGGGTCTGTTTGTAAGCCCGTATTCTAGCCCGTCCACCTAGTTCCGTCCACAACCCGCGTCCTTTCGCGGTTGGCTTTTCTTGACGCGGCAAGAAGAGTTGACTCACGAGATCCACTGGGTGGAGTGGTCCAATGTGTACTGGCACTTGCTTGCCAAGTTTGCTCGAATAACGGAAGCTCACCCACACCGGATCCCAGTGAATCGCTGCATAATCGATTCTGGGTGCGGTCTTGCGCCATATACACAAGCGTTGACTATTGAGTCGAAGATCTTTTGCTCAGATGCGCTCGCTTCAAAATTGGTCTGAGAACGGATCACCTTCGGCGATCTTTGGAACAGCCTGGATCTGGTTCTCGACGAAGTTTGCTGACGAGGTCGAGATGAATGACAGTCTTTGCTCGTTCCACTCGCCGAGAGTCAACGGTGCTGAGGATAGCCTGCCAGGGTGCTTTCAGGGAACCGAAGGCCGAACAGTACTTGTGAGCCTAGCTGCCTGAACAAGTTGCCAGGGTCGCTGGACGTCACGCCATTCTACGCAGCTCACTTTCCAATTCTCCAAGAAGTCCAAGGAAGCTGCAGCCATGAAGGTCCTCCAGTCTTTCGCGCTTGTCGCCGCCGCGCTCATCAGCGCCACCGCCTCTGTCTCGGCGGAGCCGAAGCAGGTCTTCCACGTGACTGCCCCACGGTCTGTCTACGAAGCGGCCATCCCACGCTTCAAGGGCGAGATCGACATTTGGCGTGAGTCGCTCGCCGATGGCAACAAAATCAAGGCCGAGATCTACGCGACTGAGGCCGAGATCGCTCAGTTCCAGCAGAGCAACACCGGCAAGTACCAGTTGTACGCCAACCAGACGCTCATTGAGCGTGACCCAGTGAACACGGAGGAGCTTCTGGCGACGCGTGCGGCCATCCGCGCAACGTGTGCGACCTCCACGCGCCGCCACCTGGAGCAGCTCGCGACGACCACGAAGTACGTCGACAACGCCTTCTTCGACTGCTTCCGTCAGTCGAGTGAGGTGTACGCCTTCTTCGATGCTCTCGTCGCTGAGAACCCGAAGATCTTCTCCAAGATTGCCAAGATCACCACGACCTACGAAGGCCGCACGGTTCCTGGCTACAAGATCTCGACGGGCTCGGGCCGCAAGCCTCTCTACACCCAGGCGCTAATCCACGCGCGTGAGTGGATTGCCGGTAGCTCCACGTTCTACACGATGGCTGCGCTGCTCGACGGTCTCCGCTCGAACGACTCGACCGTCACGGCGATCTTCAACGAGTACGAGTGGCACTTCGTGCCAATCCTCAACCTTGACGGCTACCAGTTCTCGTGGAGTACCACGCGTCTGTGGCGCAAGAACCGCCGAAAGATCCGCGGCTCGACCTACGGTGTCGACCTGAACCGCAACTACCCACCGAACTCGTACTGGGGCAAGGAGGGTGCGTCGGCTTCGTCGGACACGTACGCCGGTGCCTCCGTGCTCAGTGAGCCTGAGACGTCCGGCTCGTTCGCCTACGTGAAGGCCCTGAAGCCGTACGGCGCGATCGACATGCACGCCTACGCCGGCCAGATTTTGCGTGCGTATGGCAACCGTCAGGGCACCCCGCCAGCTCCGTACGGCCCAAAGCTCAAGGTGCTCGGCGACGCCATGGCTGCCGCTGCTGGCAGCTCGTACGTGAGCCAGACCAGCGCCCAGCTCTACGTCGCGTACGGCTGCTTCGACGATGCCGTCTTCCAGGAGCTCAACAAGCCAACGTTCACGATCGAGATGGCCGGCTCGAGCTTCATCGCGTCTGAGTCGACCATCCGCACGGCCGGCAACAACATGTACAAGGCGTTCCTGGCCTTCGCCAAGGGCATGCCGACGTACTGGAGTGGATTGTAAGCGTCCGCCGTGCGTCGGTTAGTGGCGCCAGTCGTCCACGGACTGGATAGCTCTTGATGAAGGGTCGTCATCCGGTTCTCGCCGTTATTTTTCTAGGTTCTGCGTCAACCACATCATGTTTTTAGTGTCTCTACAATTTCAAAGTAAACACTATTTTGCCTAAATCATGTTCTGTAGTATGCCTAAATGCGAACCTGCTAAATTAGTTATAACTACTGGTTTCTGGACAGAGATCCAACGTTGAAGTTATCGTGATTTACCAACTTTACTACAGTAGTGGACGGCGCCCACGTGAAACGCTCAGCGCCCCTCGGTTGTCTGTCGCATGCGTTCGAATTCACGCGCCACCTTCTCAGCTCATCGTTTGGCAGAACGATTCAGAACAGAATTTTTCCGCATTCGCTGGCCAGTGAGTGACCTGCTCGTGGCGGCGGGCGCTCCGCAGCCATTCATGCGTGAAGCCGGACGACCTGCGCGCGAGTGTAGAGATGGAGCCGTGGCGAACACGACCGGCACAGTGCGCTGCTCAGGGCTGCTGCCGCTGCAGCTGCGCTTCCGGTGTGGTCTCGTCAACAAGCGTGGCGAAAGCGTGCTTGCCATGGCCTGGTCACAGCCAAAGGCGCGTGGCTTCGTGTGAGAGCATGGACATCTTGACTGGAGTGCCATGGAAGCCTTCCGCGATCGTTCCGTGGTACGCAACTCAACGGCTTGTCTTCCGTCACCGTAATACATTTGAACTGAACCCACTTGGGCGGTAATTTATATCCAACCTTGCATACGTAGCCAACCCACAAAACACGACAAAAATGAAAGGAAAAAATGAAAACCGACGAAAAAAAGCGTGGAAGAAAACGATGCCCACAAAATGTGGGCAGATCGACTGAAACCCGCCCAACAAACTGCGCAAATGCGCGTGCACCTTAATCCACGCGCCCTCGCAGTTCACAGGCGCGTGTGGGTTGGTTGCATGCGTGCAGCAGCGGCGAGAGAGCGTGGAGCGCCGCGTTTTGTCTGTCGGGTTGGCGACTACGCACGCGCCGCAGTCAGAGACAATGGAAAGAAAAACTGTGCGGAACAAAAACAAGCGGCAGACGAAGCGACACAAAGTGCACAGAATTGGTTCACAGCCAGCAGCCACACTCTTCCATCACATCCGCAGAGGAAAAAACAGCGAGATTCCATACAGTACTTTTCTCCTGCCCCGTGCTTCGATCTGACGCCTTCTCTTGCTCCTTGGCGTGGGCAGCCGCCACCACGAGCCGTTGCCGCTTGTCTCGCTTTCTTTCCTTTTGGTATTCGAGTGTTGGGCACGCTGGGCTTCTTCACGCTCGACTCGCCTCCATTCCCATTTTCCGTTTCTCCGCCTACGCAAGCGACCTCTGAGCAAGCGACGGAAACTCGAGCGTATTTTTTCGTTTTTTTATTTAGCGAGTCCGACGATCAATCCGCTCGCTGGCTTCACTGTCGCATTTCGCAGTTATAGCGCAGTTCTGTGCTCCGCTCCGCTTCGCGTTCGTTCGTTCTCTCTCTCCGCCGCGTGTGTGCCTCCTCTGCCCTCCTCCGCGCAGAGCTCACTCGCACAGTCCTCGCCTGCCGCACAGCTGCCCAATTCACTCCCTCCGCCGTTGTCTTGCCGCCATGAGCCAGTGTCCTGACGTGCCAGTCGAGTCGGACGACATGTCCATGAAGGAGAAGGAGAAGCTCACGGCCGTGGCCAAGGCCATGACGGAAGACCTGCTCACGGCCACGGATCTGCTGGGCAAGGTGGACTGGGGCCTCGTTCACGAGAAGCACGGCATCTCGCTCTTCCGCGCCGACCTGCGCAGCGACGCCGGCAACGACGCGTCGTGCAACGTCCACGCCGTGTGCAAGTTCTCGTCCGACATCGAAGACGTGGCCGAGTCCATGATCACGAGCTCTACCGATAGCTACAAGAACATGATGGGCATGCTCTCGAATGACTTCATCGACGGCGCCGTGATCCAGACCATCGTCGAGCCCACGGAGCTCAACCCGCACCGCCACGTCGCGCTCAAGTGGGCGGCCTTCAAGAGCTCGAGCCGCTTCCAGCGCGACCGCGACTTCATCATCTTGGAGTACGTCGACATGATCGAAGACGACCAAGGACAGAAGATCGCGTTCCGCATCATGAAGTCGGTCGACGTGCCCAACAACTCGCCGTTCGCCGAGTCGGCCAAGTACACGCGCGACATCGTGCCGCTCATGGGATTCATGTACCACACGACCAAGAAGCCCGGGGAGCTGCGGCTCACGTACTCGTGCAATTTCGACAAAAACGGCGAGTTGCCGGCGTGGGCCGCCAACTCGGCCATCCAGCAGCACGTTGAGAAGTGCATGATGGGCATCATCAAGTACATCGAAGCGTTCCGCACCGACAAGGAAGAGATCGTGCTGCCGCAGCAGGCGCTGCCCATGTACGAGCGCGACCACTGCCACCTCTGCGAGAAGAGCTTCTGCCTCGTCCGACGCAAGTGGAACTGCTTCAAGTGTGGCGAAGGTGTCTGCAGTGGCTGCTCCAAGATCCGCAACACGACGGTCCCCGACGTCGGTGTGCGGGAGCTCCGAGTGTGTACGGCTTGCTACATCGCTGTCCGTCGCTCGTCCAAGACCCCGGCACCTTCCGAGGGTGGTATCGTGATTCCTGGCTCCACGACGGCGAGTTCATCTCCCGGTTCTCGTGGCCCGTCCACTGTCACGGTGGACTCGGATGTCAGCAGCGTCCGCTGCGGCAGCCATGGAAACAACGCCGCCATGGGTCGCACCCAGAGCTTCTGTAGCTGCAAGCGTCGCTCTCTTGATGATGTGTTGGACCCAGTGCGCAGCCGTCTTATTGAGTACAAGACGTTCTCCGACGCCGCTGAGCCCATCCCAATCCCACGAGCTACGTTCCCCGTCCGCTCATTCAGTGACGGTATCATTCGTGGCCTTCCCTTCACACAGACGCGACGTGGCAGCCCTGCCGATCTGGCTATTTCCATTGAGGCGTTCCGCCAGCACCAGCAACGTTACGGCTCGAGTGAACCGCAGCAGGACGACTGTGATGCAAGCAGCAGCAGCAGCAACTCGTCGGAGTCGGATGATGAAGAGTCCATGGAGCAGCTCCAGTACTACTCAGCCTCGTCCACAGTCTCTCCGTCATCCCAATCCAGCGTGGGTTCGCCCCCTTCAGTCGCCGCGGTGGAGCCGTTCGCTCAGGTGAACTCTGCACGACTGCGCAACCGAAGTGGAGCCCACAACGCTGGTCGCAGAACGACCCTTCCTGTCGGCCACGACGAGGAGAAGCCAGCTTACGCGACGCCAAGCATGGCTGAAAGGGAGTCCCGTGCTCGCTTCAAGGAAGCTGCTGAACGTGCCCCAGACCTCATCGACCGAGCCAAGATCACGCACGACCTTGCGCAGCATGTGCGCCGAAAAGTCTCCCGTGTCACGGCCATTCAGATGGAGCACCTGGGCCACGCCAGCAACCAGACTCACCCTGCGATCGGAAACGCCAATGTGGCGGAGTACGTTGAGTACGGTGAGATCGGAATCATCCCGCCTTCGCGAGTGCGACGAGCAGTGTGCCAGACCCGCAACGGCACTGTGTTGTACGGCCGCAACGCGACGTCGGAGGCTGCCATGGACCAGCAAATCCCGCTCATGGCGCGAGGGATTGCGGACTCGCAGTCTTCGAACCAGCGAATGGACGCGAACTACGGCCGCCACTACTGAACACCAGCAAGCGGTCCATGGAAGATGTGTCTTATGAGTGACAAGTATCGTGAAATCGAAGTCCAAGTACAGTAAGCGGACTCGCCGACGTGTGGCAAAGAGACAGAGTCCGCTCCCCATGATTGATTTATCAGCTGCCGCCCGCAGCATCTACTACAACGACAACTGTACCATCTAGTGAATAAACGAGGCAGAATGGCAACGTAAGGAATTGCGATTGGATATCAAAGAGAGAGACCATGACGCTGCTCCGCTTCAAAATGGGGGGATTCACGGTTGTTTTATGGTTAGAAGATGAAGACAACAGTCTGCTGAGCGCAGACTCAATCGACGAAATACCGAACAGGATTCAGTCGCCATCAGCGCACTGTTGAATTCGTTGGTTGGCGCGTTGGCTTACGCCTGTGGCTTGCCGTTGTACAGCGACTTGGCGTAGTCAGGGAATCGGATGAACGGCGGGAACTCGTTGCCGCCCTTGCCGTCCGTGTACACGTCCTGGAAGGCCGTCTCCTCGGCTGGCTTGCCGCTGGCCTTGGCCTCCTTGGTGGCCTTGACGACCTCGGCGCGGACCTCCTTCTCGATCTCCTTGATCTCCTCGGCAGTCGCAAGGTTGGCCTCGAGCAGACGCTTCTTCACGCTCTCGATCGGGTCGCGCGACGCACGCATCTGCGAGATCTCCTCACGGTCACGGTAGGTGACGCCCGGGTCGGACATCGAGTGGCCGTGGTAACGGTACGTGCTCATCTCGACGTAGATCGGGCCGTTGCCCTCACCGCACCACTTCTTCAGGAACTTGGTGCACTCCTTCACCGCCAGCACGTCCATGCCGTCGCACCAGACACCTGGGATCTTGTTACCCATGGTGTAGTACTCTGGGTTCGACGACGAACGCGCCGTGGAGGTACCCATGCCGTAGTGGTTGTTCTCGATACAGAAGATCAGTGGCAGCTTCCACAGCGCAGCCATGTTGGCGGCCTCCCAGATCTGGCCCTGGTTGGCAGCGCCGTCACCGTACATGGTGATCGCGCACGGCATCGGGCCGTCCCCAGTGTGGTTGTACTTGCTGGCGAACGCGAGGCCGGCACCGACTGGCACCTGCGCACCGACGATACCCTGGCCACCGTAGAAGTTCTCCTTCTTGCGGTAGAAGTGCATCGAGCCACCCTTGCCGTGCACGGCGCCCGAGGCCGTGCCGAAGAGCTCGCCGAGCACCTCCTTGACGGTGCCGCCACGCGCGAGCATGGTACAGTGGTTACGGTACGACGTGATCCACGAGTCGTTGCGGTCGAGCGCAGCCTCGACACCGGTGGCGACGGCCTCCTGGCCATCGTACAAGTGGCAGAAACCACGGATCGTACGCGCCTTGTACTCGTTGTCGCACGTGATCTCCATACGACGCATCTTGTACATGAGGCGGTAGAAGCCGAGCATCTCCTCGCGGTTGGTCACGGCCGTCTCCGACGGTCCCGACTCCAGGCCTGTCGTTCGCAGCAAGCAGCACCAGAGTCAGTCGTTGCGAATTCATTTCATGATTCCCCGTCACATGGACGAGTCGAGTTCGAGATGCCGCAGCACCAGAACGCAGGAAACGCACCGTGCAGCTTGAACGGGTTGGCGATCTGGAAGGTGACGTCGCCGGTGTTGACGCTGAAGGCGCGCACGCTGGTGAGGCGCGAGGCCGGCGCGGCGAGGCGCTGGGCGGTCTGGCGGAAGAGCATCGCAGAAGGCGTCGAGGCTCGGGAGACTGGGGACTTCGGATGTGAGGCCTGCGGAGCTGCTGGGTTTTCTGCTTCGTTTTCTCTGGCCGCCACACACACGGGTCTCCGCCCAGAGATGGGCCGGGTCGAAGGGGGCGTCTCGGCTAAGTACGAAAAAACGAGCGGGTGAGCGGTGACGGGAGTGACGTCACCTGAAGTGCGGGATCGTGGATGAAAAACGAGGGGCTGCCGGCACGCGGCTCAACAGCAACAATGGCTGGACAGCGGATATGAATATCACGCTACGCAGACAATGAGATGTTACGGATGAAGGAGCTGGACACGGAGGAGTCCGTGCATATTGGCATCGGCAGGGTGATCGCTTGGTGGGCGTGGTGCTTGGGATGCGCGGTGGCGGTGACGCGTCGCGGGCCATTGCGCTGCGCAATTTGCGCAAGTGGCGCTCGATGACGCGCGACGTAACATACGCAGGCGTTATTTACGGGACACTCCCATCTACGGAACACATATCCCTAACTGCAGAAATGAATAAGGGACGACGAGAAAAACGTTTTTTATGTAGGCATCCCTAAAAAGCGCTTTTGATGAATCCCAGCACCAACCCAACCACCATGACACCAAGAGCTATGGCGACCGGCATGAAGCGTCCGGCTCCAGAGGAGGACGAGCTGGCGTTCGAGGAGGACATCTACGGAGAGGAAGAGCACCGCAAGGAGAATCGCAACGGCCACCACGCGAAGCGCCGCAAGTGCCCGTACCTGGACACGATCAACCACCAGCTCCTGGACTTCGACTTCGAGAAGGTCTGCTCCGTGAGCCTCTCGGACCAGAACGTCTACGCGTGCCTCGTGTGCGGCAAGTTCTTCCAGGGCCGCGGCAAGAACACGCACGCGTTCACGCACTCGGTGCAGAACGGCCACCACGTTTTCATCAACCTGCAGAACGACCGCATCTATTGCCTGCCGGACAACTACGAGGTCGTGGACACAGCGCTGCAGCCCATCAAGGACGCGCTGCGGCCGAAGTTCCAGCGGTCGGCGATCGTGTCGCTGGATGAGAACCGTCTGCTAGCGCAGGACGCGTTCGGCGTGTCGTATCTGCCGGGCTTCATCGGTCTGAATAACCTCAAGCACACCGACTACGTCAACGTCGTCGTCCAGGCGCTCGCCCACGTGCCGCCGCTGCGCGATTTCTTTCTCACGGCGACGGATACGGCGCTTGCGAAGACCAAGTCGGCGCTCGTGCTGCGGTTCGGAGAGCTGCTGCGCAAGATGTGGAGCCCTCACAACTTCAAGAACACGGTGCGTTGGTGGCGTTTGGACGTTTTGCAAATTGCGGGCACGCGACTCACCTCGTGGGCTTTCATTTGTGATGGAGTAGATCAGTCCCCATGAATTCGTGCAGGAGGTCAGTGTGAGCAGCAAGAAGCGCTTCCACGTGGGCCAGCAGAACGAGAGCGTCGAGTTCCTCTCGTGGCTGCTCAATGAGCTGCATCGGGTGCGTTTTCCACCTTCTTAAGGACGGGGTTGTAGACAAATTACTTATGCTGTATCCATTCGCTTGTGTAGGGTCTGGGTGGTGGCTCGAAGCCCGGAAGTTCAATCATCCACAAGTGTTTTCAAGGTTTGGTGGAGGTGCAGACGACGGACGAGAGCAGACCGCAGGCCGTGGAAGACGAAGCCGACGAGGAACAGAAGAGCGAAGAGCGGCCGCCTCAGCCTTCGGTTGCAGCGCCAGTGACAAAGACCACGGTGTCTCCCTTTCTGTACGTGTGCGGCACAAAATCTCTCTTCTCTCGTGGTTGTAGTAGTGACTGATCTGGTTGATTGCTACTGTAGGATGCTGTCGCTGGACCTTCCGTCGACGCCGCTGTTCAAGGATTCACAGGGCGGAAACATCATCCCGCAGGTTCCGCTCTTCACTGTGCTCGAGAAGTATGACGGAAACCACGTTTCGGTACGTCTCCTGCCGCAAAATTGCGTTTTACGCTTGCTAGGTGCTAATTTGCATGTTTGTTTTTGTCCCTCCAGCATATCCTGCAGGGCTCTCAGCGCTTGCGAAAGACCTACAGTATCAAGTCGCTCCCCCAGTACCTCATCTTCCACGTGAAGCGCTTCACGCGTAACAACTTTTTCGTCGAGAAGAACCCGACGATCGTCAACTTCCCCATCAAGAACCTCGAGTTGCGCGACTACGTCACGTTCGATTCCTCGATTCCGTCGGAAGAAGAGCTGAAGGCGAAGTCCGTCTCAGAGCTGCGCCAGCTTCTCACTAAGCGCAACGTCACTTCGACGGTGAGTGGGATATGGTTCGACACATGTCGTTTTACTTTCCTGTGCGCTGACGCAATGCTTGTTTTGCAGGACTGCGTGGAGAAGAGCGATCTGGTTGAGAAGGTGCTGAACGTCTTCATGCCTCCTACGAAGTACAACTTGATCAGCAACATTTGCCACGACAGCCCCGTGACGACGGCCAAAGAAACGGTGGCACTAAAGACCAACCCGCTCACGGAGGGAAGCTACCGCGTTCATCTGCAGAACAAGGTACGAATGGCGAAGTTTTGCAAATGATTGCTCACCAGTCGCGATTCTCACGAGTTTTCTGTGGCAAATTGTGTAATAGGCGACCGAACAATGGTACGAGATCCAAGATCTCCACGTCCAGGAGACCATGCCGCAGCTCATCGGCGTGTCGGAGTCCTACATCATGATCTACGAGCGAAAGCAATAGACCGAAGAAGCCTGAAGACTCGAACGCCTTCTCTCAATCGTTTGATTTTTTTTTCATCATGCGGCTGACACGCCGAACTGCTCGTTCCACTGGAGCAGACTCTGTACCGTTTCCCTCGACACACTCGCCCGTACCCACTGCAGCGCCGTTCGGAAATCTGCTTCGTTGATCGCGCGCAAATCTTCTTTCGCTACTTCCGCCACACGAGACCCGAGTTCTCGGATTGGCCCCAACGCGGCATCTTTGCATAGAGCCTTCAGATCACTCCCGGAATATCTTTCGGTCGCCTTGACAACACTCTTCAGGTCGCGTGCCGACAGCGAGTGCTTGTGAGATGAGAGAAGATGGCGGATCAAGTGCTCTCGACCTTCAGCGTCAGGAAGTGGGACTGGTTTGAAAACGAGAGATAGAGTCAGGGATGATCCGTAAAGTTCTTTGGACTCAAGCATGGTCTGCTCACCGTAAATGCGCTTTTCGAGGCGGCGAATGATCGCTTCGTCCAGCTCCTGTGGGAGGTTTGTGGCACCCATGACCAGAATTCGCTCGTCAGAGGAAGAAGCGGCTCCGTCAAGCTCTGTGAAAAACTGTATGTGCAGCCGTTAGCCATCAGAATCGGCAGTATTGGTGTGTGTGTGGCTCACGAGCTCCTGCTCACCTGGTTCTTGATGCGACGACTTGCGTCGTGCTCTGATGTGGATCGACTGCCAAGCAAAGCGTCGATCTCGTCCAGGAAGATCACCGCTGGCTGCAGTTCTCGGGCCATAGCAAACAGCACACGCACGAGCTTCTCTCCTTCTCCCACCCATTTGGACGTGAGCGTCGAGGCTGAAATGCTGCGCGTACAGATAACCACACATCACATCAGCCACTGTTAACACACATGAAACAGCCAGAGCAGCGCACTTGAAGAACGTGGCATTCGACTCGGTCGCGACGGCTTTTGCCAATAGAGTCTTGCCTGTACCCGGAGGACCGAACAGCAAGACGCCCTTGGGTGGCGACCGCAACCCGGTGAATAAATCCGGACGCAGCATGGGCAAAATCACCGCTTCCTGATAACAGCAACGATGAGAATGCTTTCAGCGTGCATGTCATGTCCAGATTAACGCAGCCCGTACCTTGAGGATCTGCTTGGCAACCTCCAGGCCTGCGATATCGTTCCAAGTCACGCCAGGCGACCTGTCGAGCACTTCGTCCAAGACCGTATGAGCGAGTTGCGGGTGGCTCTTGATGAAACCAGACGTTGAAGATGTCGCTTTCGATGGCGTCGGAGCAGCTTTCACGTCTGCATGGGCGTTCTACTCAACAGAACGAGAGTGAGACCGGCTGAGTTCCTCCTCGAGTAGTCGGTGTGGCCGGCGCACCAGCTCCCGAAGCCGCTTCTGCTCCTGTACATGGTTTTTCAGCAACTCTGCGCGCGTCATGTACTCGTCGATCTTGCGTCCTGTCGCCTGCCGCACGCTCTCATCCGTCGTAGCTGTGAAGCACACAACACCACAACGTTTGAATCCCATGCATCCATCCCACCAAGCCTACAAATCATCACTGGCTTCGCACCTTTCAGACTCTCCAGCAGCCGCTCGATGCCCTTGGCGTACAGATCCACCGCAGCCTCATAGCGGCCGCCTTTGTCTGCGTCGATGGCTGCTTGGATGGTCTGCGCGGTCTCGTCGACGGGGCTGCGGCTGCGCCAGAAGAACATTGTCATGCGCGTGTGCCAACGGCGAGTTCTCCTTCGTGATTTTCTGCCGAAACACGGCAACGAACATCAACATGACCTAGAGATTTCTTTTTCAACCAATCATGTAACGTATAGGAAATATAATAGCCAATCAATACTCTTTGGATCTCTCCATCGCTCGTCACCACAAAGTTACGCAAAGCAAATCCGCAGCCAAGATGCTCCGCCGCATGACGACCCAGTTCGCGCGCATGGCGCGCCCGCAGGCGCAGCCAATTGCGCCAGTCGGTGCGCGACACATCAACATCAACGGTAAGCAGGTCGAAACATTAGTTGTCCGCGTCACTCGGCGGATCAGTGACAGCAAACTGACTGAAATTGAATCCAAACAGGCAACCAGATTCGAACGGGCATGGCGCTTGAGATCGAAGGCCGTATCTACCGCGTGCTTAAGAACCAGCACGTGAAGCCGGGCAAGGGCGGCGCCTACGTGCAATGCGAGATGAAGGAGATCAAGACGGGCAGCAAGATGAACCGCCGCTTCCGCGCGGCTGAGAGTGTCGCGAAAGCCGCGCTCGGACCGGACGAGTGGTTCCAGTTCCTGTACATGGAGGGTGACAACCTCGTGCTCATGCACAACACTTCCTTCGAGCAGGTACGGCCTCTCTAAGAGTCTGAGGATCTTTTGAAATGCATGAGGCGAATGACATGTCTTTGGATAGATGGAGATTCCGAAGGAACTCTTCTCGGAGCGCCAGCTTGATTTCCTCGTCGAGGGCATGACGCTGTCGCTGCAGATCGTGGACGGCGATGTTCTCTGGGCCAACATGCCGGAGTACCTCACGCTCAAGGTGGTGGAGACGACGGCCAAGGGCGTGGCCGACTCGGCGCTGAGCGTCAAGGACGCCAAGCTCGAGAACGGCGCCGTCATCAAGGTGCCCCTCTACATCGAGGTCGGCAACGACGTGCGCGTCAACACCGAGGACGGATCGTACGTCGACAAGGCGTAGATAGCACTACCGGTACTGAGACCTTGACTGTCTATTATGTCAATACCACGTAGGTCTCGTGAACTCCCAAAAGTATCTTTGGATATTGCCGGCGCACATTGTTCTCGCATATTCGACACGCGACCATCACTAACCTATTGGAAGCGCTCCAGGGCCATTCCATTTTCCATGGGCCACACAAGAGTGATGCTCGGCTCGAATTCCATTCTAGTGGGATCTGCAGAAGAATCCAGGAGACGTCTGGATGCGCAACTAGCTGACCAACACCGCGCGGCGTTGCGCTAGTGCACTTCAATGCTTCCCCGACCTGTCTGTCTACCTCCCCCATACCCGTAGCCAATGGCCACATGCTGCTAGGTCTTCAGCTCTGTGGAAGCCTGGAAGGGCGCGATGACCAACGCGCCCGCGCTCCTCGCGTGTCATCGCGTGGGTTGGCATTTTCGTTCCAAAAATTCCGGCGCCCTGCCCAAATCGATGAGCTTCCCGCGGCAACGGACCAATCAAACCGCTTGGTTTTTTCTTTCAGCCAATCAAAGCCCAGCGCGTCCCTTCGCGACCTTGGCCAGTTCAGTGCAGCAGCTGGGTTGAGAAAAGCGCGCCACCTCCATCACCGCATCACCAAGACGAGCCGCGCGACTGGGTTTTCCCGCCGCGTTCGAGGACGCCACGCCATGGGGAGCAGCCACTCTTCTCTCTCCTCACTCGTCTTCAGTCAGTCGGAGGACGCAGACGCGCAGCTTCAAGGAGGCACGGACCAAGATCGCAGCTAGAACTGACTGACGCGTCTACTCGCCACTCGCAAACCCGCCATTCTCAACCAAACAGCCACGAACACAATGACGCAGACCCCGTCCGAGCATCTACTGCCCAACACAAACGCCGCCACAGCCATCATGAAGCGCCGCGCCGACCAGCGCCAGCGCTTTGACTCGGCCGACTACGCCATGGCACTGCAGCAGCAGCACAAGAACAACCGCCCGCCACTGCCAGCGCCTGTGCGAGCCCACAGCGACGACTTCTCCGATTGGGTGCAGTGTGAAGTGGAACCCGAGCCAGACGCTCACACAGGAAACGCAACTACGTCACCACACATCAGCACCGATTCGACTCACGTTCCACAGCAGCATGTCCAACGCATACGACTGCAGCGCTTCGATTCGGCCGACTGGGCCATGCATCTCCAACAGAACAAGGCAACATCGAATACGGACGGCGATGCAAGTAACCCGTCGGTGTCCAAGACAGTGGCCAAGCTGATGCTGGATCGCCACTCGTACAAGACGTGCAACTTCGTCACGACACCCATCGATCCGCCGCCCCAGCGCTACCTGAAGAACGCCTAGAGGCGCGCGCACATGGACGCCCATTGCTATAGAAGTTAAACAGTTTCAGCCATTCGATGTAAAACAAGCGTACACATGCACACATGCACGCAATCAGCACGGAGCGACGTGAATTCCTGCATGATCATCCTCGAGAAACGTCACAGAAAAAAGAACTTTTTGAATATCCGCTTATTTCCGAATCCGCCATTCTCACTGTCAATCCGACCACCATGCCGGAACGCACATCTTGGAACCGCAATGGCATCGGTACATCACCTTTATGGGCGTCCTTCACTCATTGCGCTGACTGTCGTATGTACATGTGGTAGTGATCGTGATCGCGTTGGTGGCTGCGGCGTATCAGATGCTGCGGCTCGAGCAGCGCCGCGCGAATCGCGACGCGAAAGTTGACGAAGAGGTACGAATGGCTGCTTGCATTTGGAGCTGGTGGCCCATACGAGCTCACCTGCATGCTCAATCGTTTGCATTCCAGTTTGAAAACGCAGTTCGCGCCCTGCGCTCGTATCTGGCAGCTGAACACCAGGCGCAATACCAAGTCTTGGTCGCACAGCGCTCCGGCACCCCAAACGTTGTTCCAATGTCGGCCCATTCGATGGACCTCTCGGCCCTTGTAGTGAATCGTGCGAAGTCCGTTCCACGTATTGGTGAGTGCGCCCTCTCACCGATTCCAGCTTTGTGTGATTTGTGAGTTCGTGAATGTGTGATGAATACGCAGAAGGTGAGCTCTTCGTGGATGCAGCTCAACGTGCTCAGAATCGTGCAAACACGCAGCGTTCATCACCCGGTTCCATCGATCCGAGAACGTTTCCTTCTCACAAGCGTCGCGGACAGTCGCCTGCCTCACGCCCGGTCCTGAAGTTCAGAATGCATGACATGCAGGCGATGGCTCCGATAGCTACGTTTCTACAAGAACGAGGGATTGCACAAGTCGAGCGCGATGCAGAAAAGCTTGCTAATTAGGCGGATACAAATCAGTAGTCTTCGTACAACTCGTCCGATTCCTCTTCGTCGCCATCCTCGGCGTCCTGATCTGTGTCATCTGCCGCTGGGGCTGCGTCAATTTGCTCGGGAGTCGCAATGCGCGCGACGGCCAAACGCTCGTATCTGTTCGACGGACGGGTTTGGAGGAATTGACGCGTTCGCTCGCCTTGACGTAGGCGAAGATCGCGAGAGACGTTGCGACACGAGTCCAAACGCAGCATACGCAGCGACGGTATGCCTGCTTCGAGCGCTTCGACGCCCACGTTGCTCACTCTTGTACCCTGTCCTCGGTGTTCAAAATCAGTCTCAAGTTTCTGCCCACAGTATGGGGAAAGCACGCACCTTCAGATCGAGAAGCTCCACCTGCAAACCTCCGTCTACAGGAGTGGAGAAATGAACAAGCCCTCGGTCCGAGATATTTCGACAGTCCTGGTCACGGAACAGATCAATAGGTCAGTCGTCTGCGACTCGAGTCGGCGATGGTCCATGGCCTCGTACCTGAATAGACAGATACTTGAGCTGTGGCGCGACCGTGCCAATCACTCGAAGGCCGTCGTCGGATACGCTGGTGTTATCCATAATCAGCACCTCCATCGCCGTCAGCACGGTAGCGTCCTAATGAAATAGATAGACATTGGTTGGTTTCCGCTTCCGACAAGAACCAAACGTTGTGAACGCATACTCACTGGGAAGCCTTGGAAGCCAGCGCAGCAAGACAGATCAAGTAGGCGCAGCGTCGACCATCGCGCGCTGGCGAGGACTTGGAGATCGTCGAGCCGAACGGTGCGACTGTAGCTGCAGTCGTTGTATTAGCGACGGCCGCGATCGAACGAGAGTTGAGCGCCGTACCTGATCGCCACTTCTTCGATATCTGTGGAGTGACGTGCAAGGTCGTTGAAAATGGCCGAAGTGACGTTCTCAGCACCTAGAGATGGTATACGTCAGCAGACGTACCGGGACATGCAGAAGGTACTCCGCGCGAGAGCCAACGTACCGGTGAGCACGAGCTGCTTGAGCTTGTCTCCGCAGTGGACGATCATCGTCGAGACTGCCGTAGTCTTGAGCGCATGGCAGGCGTTCAGATGAATCGACTGCAACTGCGCTGGGTGAGCTACCCAGCGCGTGAAGTTGAGGAACTTGCAGTCTAGTAGCTCAATAGACTAGGCGATCGTTAGCAATCATCGCAATAACACGAGTTTTCATGACGATGACTTGTACCTGCACGGCGATGCATGCACTCAGGAGATCGAAAAGCTGAGCACGCGATAGTCTGCAAGTGAATCCAACAGAGTCACAGCTTATCATCGTAGATACTTCAGTAGTACAAGACAGGCGATGTATCCACGTACGTGTACACTCGCAGGTGTTTGAGGCCTGTGTGCAGCTTCAGCGCATTCAGACACGCATCGTCGAGCGAGAACCCTGGCAACGAAGCGCTCTCGAGAGCTCCGTTCGCCCGCATCATCACCATCCGGAGGTGGTTCTTCGTCACCTTCTTCGTCGAGATCCTGGCATAGTCAAGCTCTCGAATGGGAATGTCTTCTCGACTCAGCCGATACCATCGCTTGCAGACGCGCTCGGCTCTCACACGATCAGGAAGGTACGGCAAAAAAGCCATCACACCTCGTTCTCCAACATCACACAGCGGAAGGACACCTCCAGCAACGGCGGCTCGCGGTGGCGGGCGCGTGGAGTTGGCAACTGATCGACGCTGCTTTGGCTTGCTCTGCGCGGATTGAGGACGAGTAACAGACGCCGGTTTTGCACGCTTCCTCGCTGCTGGCACAGAAGGTGGTCTCGTCGAGGTCGCCTGGCGTGGAGGAGCTACGCTAGCCGCCACAGCGCCTTCCGCGACATCCACCCGGGAGCTCCGTGTTCGCGCCATTTTCGACGTTCCACGATCTCGCTTCAACGAGTCCTCACAGCTCAGCTTGTGGCAGTATGGGTGCCTTCTGTATGTGACGATAGTGCGTTTCTGCCACCATACATCCCTCAAAATAGTGACGTCGGACGGCGCGAATGCCCTCTGCTTGTCCCAGTCGACAGTCTGGAAAAAGGCAGCCATCTGGATCCGCGGATCCTGGTGTGCGTGCTGATGTCGTAGAGCCACCGCCACCCACCCACCAGCGCTGTCTGCACGACCCGACCGTGATCACAGCCACCACCATGGGATACTCAACAAGCCCCACGCACGTGCAGGGCGCCTCTACAGTACAGTGCTTGGAACAGCCTCCATCCCACGCGACCAAGTGGATCATCCATGGGGCGGCCGACCCAGTTTCCCGTACAGGCTACAGTATACAGTCCAGTCCAATGCTCTCACTAGGCGATGAAGCGAACGCCAACATACCGGTATCCATGCCGTGGAAGCTTTCGTTTTGGGCCGACGAAGAAGACGGTGGTCACGAGTCTATGCCCGAGGGCCAGAGGACGTCCTCACCAAAACCCCAACCAGAGGCAGCGTCGCCATTCGGTATACAGTTTTCCACCAGACGAGTTAAACCGCTGTAAACGCATCCCTGTTACATTTGCTTACACTAAACTGGAAACCTGGTAGATTCTATCTACTGAAATATGATACCCTGCTTAGAATGGTGAGTACCACTTCTTAACTCG
>JAADXN010000071.1:0-57138 GCA_023337875.1 Pythium apleroticum | reverse complement strand
ATGTCAACGACAGAGTGATTGTGTTTCTCCTCAGAACCTCGACAGAGTGACATTCGAGTCAGAACGCCGCCGTGGAAGGCGCACTGTCTGGCCCACAGTGGACCATTCGCTGTCCATCTGCACTCGGCCATCCACACTCAGCCTTCGCTGGTTCTTCTTCCACGAGGCTTCCCACTCAGCGCTACAGCATCAGGGCCCCTGGGGTCCATAGCCGATGGCCATGCTTCACGACAGCCCGCGATTCTCTCGCGGTGGCCCTGTCTTCAGGTCCTCTCGCCTAATTACAGCTCATCGCGTCGCCTAAACTGCTCTTTTCTTGACAGTGCAGGGCCCTGAGCTGGGCCATCCCCACACAGACTTGACAGGCTTCTGTTCTCAAGTCTTCTCCTCACAGTGGCTCGCCTCTGTCCGCGTCCAGTCGCCCCTGTGTTCAACAACCAAAGATGCCACTCAGTCGGTCAGTCGGTCCAGTCGTTGTGACAGCGTGAGTCACAACGCGACAGATCGGATCCCGTCGACAGGCAGCTGTTGACTGCACGCTCGGTCTCAGCTTTGTTTGGAGCCTCTCAGAATCCCACGGGTCTTGACACGCCGCCCTCCACCGCAGAGCCCATTGGATGCAAGCGGATCGAAGCCGCCGCTCCCCACAGATGGGCATCCAGCCAGTGTGGCGTCACGCTTCTGATTCCGCCCAACGACGAGTCCCATTGTGACTCATAATGCACACGTTGTGCGACTTTGCCACTCGCCAGCCGGCGCTGGGAATGGAATGGCTCGTTGATGGGCCTCACAAAGAACGGCGGCGTGGGACCCTCGCAGAACACCATCCGCCCACCCACGAATCGGAACGCGAGCCAACGCCAGGCAATTCGTCGGCAGCGGACCTGGAGATGAGAGGCTGTGTTGCTGATGGGAGATGTCAATGGCCTGGTGCGAGCGCCGGGCGATAGAAGACCCCCTTCCTTTCTGCTCGAGGACTCAACCTCCCCTTGGCTCTCGGGCCAAGCTTGCGCTTCCTGCTGAACAGCCCATTCATTCTTGGATTCTCCTCGGACTTCGCAAGACTCTCTACTCCTTCCAGCTCCCAGAATGAAGGTTTTCGTCAGCACCTCCATCGCCCTCGCGGCGCTCGCGGCCACGCAGACCCACGCGGCGTTCCCTGCCGACGTCGCGTCGCTCATGGACACCACGGCCGATCCGTGCGATGACTTCTACCAGTACACGTGCGGTGGCTGGCTCAAGAACTACACGCTGCCGGCCAACCGCCAGTCGTACGCGTACTCGTTCAACGGCATCTCCACACGTAACGAGCCAGTGATCCAGAGCATCATCAAGGAGGACTGGCCGCTCATCGGCGAGCTCTGGGACTCGTGCCTGGCGCTCGATGCGCTCACGGCTCTCGGCAACAAGCCACTGCAGAAGGACTTGAGCCGCATTATCGGCGCCACTTCCAAGAAGGAGCTGTCGCGTGTGGCCGGTGACCTTGGTACCATCGGTGCCTCGCTCTTCACGGGTGTAGGTGTCGGTGCTGACCTCAAGAACGCCAAGGTGAACGTGCTCTACGCCGGTAGTGCCGGCCTTGTACTGCCAGACCCAGCGTACTACCTGGACCCTGATGAGTTCGCGTTCGTCGAGGCGCCGTTCCGCAAATACATCTCGACTCTGGTCAAGCTCGCCGGTATCAACGTTGCCGGTGCGCCAACGCAGCAGGGCCAGCAGGGTGCGGCGACGCCAGTCGACCCCAAGTACGCCGAGGACGTCGTGATCTCCGTCGAGAAGCAGTTCGCTGCCATCTTGCCAACGGACGAGGAGACGAACGAGTACTACGCCATCAAGTACAGCGAGGCCGCGGCCAAGTTCCCCCTCACCTTCCAGGCCATGACGGGCGGCTTCGGTCTGCTCGAGAAGTCGACGATGACCACTGACTCCAAGGTGCTGTTCGACTCGCTCCCGTTCATGGAGCGCGCCGAGAAGCTGTTCAACTCGCTGGAGCTCAAGGACCTGAAGGTCTACTACGCGTTCCTGTACGCCAACAACTACGCCGCGTACCTTGGCGAGCCGTTCGTGCAGGCGTCGTTCGACCTCTTCAGCGGTGCGCTCCAGGGCCTGAAGGCCCGCTCGGCCCGTACGACCGTCTGCACTGCCGCGCAGACGACGTTCTTCCCGGATCTGATCGGCAAGTACTACTTCCTTAAGATGTTTGACGTGCAGCGTGAGCAGAACGTGCAGCTCATGGTCAACGCCATCGAACAGGCCATGGGCGAGCACATTGAGAAGCTCAACTGGCTCGACCCTGCGACCCGCAAGGAGGCCGCGGACAAGCTGTCCAAGGTCGCCAACCTCATCGGCCAGTCCACGCAGAAGAAGAACTACCAGTTCGTGCTCTCGCGCGACAACTACTTCAGCAACGTGCAGGCCATCCGCAACCAGAACTTCAAGAACGACTTGGCCAAGATCAACAACCCAGTCGACCGCTCGGAGTGGAGCATGTCAGCGGCCACGGTCAACGCGTACTACTCGCCGCAGCAGAACAAGATGGTGTTCCCAGCGGCCATCTTGCAGCCCCCGTTCTACAACGGCGGCTCGCACCCAGTGCAGAACTTCGGTGCCGTTGGCGCCGTGATTGGCCACGAGCTCACCCACGGCTTCGACAGCAGCGGCCGCCACTACGACGGCGACGGCAACCAGCGTGAGTGGTGGACGCCAGAGACCTCGAAGGAGTTCGAGAGCCGTGCCACGTGCATGAAGAACCAGTACAGCAGCTTCGTCGCGTACGGCGACAGCGGCAAGCCAGTCGGCAACGTGAACGGCAACCTCACCATTGGTGAGAACATTGCCGACAACGGCGGCGTGAGCTTGTCGTTCGACGCCTACCACAACTGGCTGAAGAGTGGCCCTGTGTTCAACAAGAACGGCGTGTCGGATGAGGAGGCTGAGAAGCTGTACTTTATCTCGTTCGCGCAGGTCTGGTGTGGCAAGATCCGTGACAACGCGCAGAAGCAGCTTCTCACGACCGATGTGCACTCGCCAAAGCCGTTCCGTGTCAACGGCGTGGCCATGAACAGCGTGGAGTTCGCCAACACGTTCCAGTGCAAGGCCGGCAGCAAGATGAACCCGGAGAAGAAGTGCAAGCTCTGGTAAATATCTGCTGCAGGACCATCTCAAGGTCTTTAGTTCCATGCCATGGTCTCGCTAAACAACTGCACGCGTCCAGTGCACTACAGTTTTGCTGTAAACGGTCTGTCAATACAACAATGTAGTCCCATTTATCAACATTGATATTGATATCCGGATCGGCGGCGTGGTCATGACAATGTCTTTGCCTTGAGCCACGCGAACTCGAACGAGTAGTCCATTCCTGTACCGGTACATCGCAACACACCAGTCCAGTGAGTCACGTGGCTGAGTGGCTACGCAGCAATGTGGACAGTAGAGCAGACTCACCGGCGTGTTGGACTTGGCTCTGCAGCACAGTGACCGCCCACATGACCACTTTGGCCTGGATGCTGGCTTGGCGGGTCTCCAAGACGAACGCAATCTGGTGCAGAAGCGAGAGCCGCAGCTTCCGGTAGAGGATGGTTGCCATGAGAATGAGTGATGCGAACTCGAGCGACGCGTAGACGAAGACGGAGACGATCTCTTGGCTCAGCTGGTCAGTCGTGAGGTCGCGCAGGAGGTTGTAGTATTGCCGATTGAACAGGGAATACATGACCACCATGTACACATCTACGTAGAACAGGCGCTCCTCAGCAAACGGTCTGAAATGCAAAGGGGATACGAGTACGTACTGAAGATGCACGGCATGAGGATCTCGGTGTACTCGACAAGCGCGACGAACTCGGTGATGAAGAGCACTTTTTGGGTCTGCTGCAGGAGTGTCGAGTGGTTGGGACTGGGCAGGTTCCTCACAGTCGGTGATTTTGTCAAGGCAGGTGAGCTTACTGACTCCTGGGGCTCAAGTATCCTCTCTTGTAGTGGAGACTGCGGCGAGGCTGCTGGGTGAACTCTCGTGGACGGCGTCCAAGTGTCTACAGGCGCCAGTTGAAGCGAGGGATCGATCATCACGACCAGATTTCTCTTGCCAGTTGAACTGCCGCGGTGCTTGCGACGCAAAGGAGTCGCTGCGTTCACCACGCTTAGCACGTCATGGAACGACAGCCACGCCTGAATGCAGTCGACGCCCATAATCGCTGCCATCGTGTGGATCGATGGGCTGCTCTGCATGGAGAAGGAGACGTAGAGCGCGTGGAACACCTCCACGTTAAAGATCACCGACTCGGACCGCCCTTCGTCCGCCTCGGTAATCCAGTGGCTGATCCAGTTCTTGCACGCGAGCTTCATCACCGGCAGAAGAAGTACCATGGCAGTTTGGCCCCACGACGACGACACGCGGAGAAAGGCGCTGTTGTAGATCGGATACACGGTGATCATCCCCATTTGGCAGACGCACACGAAGAGATACCGCCGCAAGTCCTTCATGAGACGTGGATTTGTGCGGATCTGTTGGCGGATAACGAATCGCATCATGCCGACGACAGCGAATGCACCGACCAGCGCAGCCACGTTAGGGATGAATGGGAACGGGTACGCGACACGATCGAGCAGAGGAATCGCCATAACGACAGCAAACGCAGCGGCGGTAACTGCGATGGGAAACACGAGGCGTCGAGGAAGCTGAAGGGATGGAACGTGCTGGCGGAACTGCTCCATGTAACATACGCCGGCGATGACGAGCATGACGAAGCAGCGCAGTACAAACCACGGGCTCTGCCTTATGCTGTGGGTGCGCCAGTCCTCGAGCGGCATCAGTTCCATCAACACAGCGATCGCAATCGACGGGACGGGTGTCCACAGGCACACGAGCAGCGCGCGCCACACACTCGTGCGCGCGACATACTCGTTGAAACGCTTCACGTGATCAGGGGGAAATGCTCCATGCAGTTCGACTTGCAGACTCTCCCAGTACGAGATGATAGCTCGCCCAATGCCGACCACCGAACCTGGAGAGGTAGCTGTGTTACGCCGCATCGATGAGCACGTGGCTGTCGAGCGGAAGGCTACAGTGCATCAGTGGACTGGGGCCTCGATCATGACGACGGAGCCTGCAACAGGTATTCTTAGAGGCTGGCAGCATTCAATTAAAGCCACGATGAGTTCGATCGACCATACTTAGATCAAGTACAAAACGAGAAAGTACACCCACGACTCCTTTCCTCCAGTCACGAGACGAGTTGGTGCTCTACCAGAGCTTGCACTTCTTGTCGGGGTTCATCTTGGCGCCGGCCTTGCACTGGAACGTGTTGGCGAACTCCACGCTGTTCATGGCCACGCCAATCACGCGGAAGGGCTTGGGCGAGTGCACGTCCGTCTTCAGCAACTGCTTCTGGGCGTTGTCGCGGATCTTGTTGCACCAGACCTGGGCGAACGAGATGAAGTACAGCTTCTCGGCCTCTTCGTCGGTCACGCCGTTCTTGTTGAACACAGGCCCGCTCTTCAGCCAGTTGTGGTAGGCGTCGAACGACAGGCTCACGCCGCCGTTGTCGGCAATGTTCTCACCAATGGTGAGGTTGCCATTCACGTTGCCGACTGGAGCGCCACTGTCGCCGTAGGCCACGAAGCTGCTGTACTGGTTCTTCATACATGTCGCGCGGTCCTCAAACTCCTTGGAGGTCTCTGGTGTCCACCACTCACGCTGGTTGCCGTCACCATCGTACTTACGACCACTGCTGTCGAAGCCGTGCGTGAGCTCGTGGCCGATGACAGCTCCGATAGCTCCGAAGTTCTGCACTGGGTGCGAGCCGCCGTTGTAGAATGGCGGCTGGAGGATCGCAGCAGGGAAGACCATCTTGTTCTCGGACGGTGAGTAGTACGCATTCACGGTAGCCGCCGACATACTCCATTCGGAGCGGTCCACTGGGAGGTTCACCTTGGCCAGGTCGACGTTGAAGTTGTTGGCGTTAATCGCCAGCACGTTGGTGAAGTAATTGTCACGCGTCAAAACGAACGGGTAGCTCTTCTTCTGCGTGGAGTGGCCGATGAGGTTGGCGACCTTGGACAGCTTGGCCGCAGCTTCCTTACGAGTGGCGTCGTCCAGCCACGTGAGTTTCTGGATGTGCTCGCCCATGGCCTGTTCGATGGCGTTGACCATGAGCTGCACATTCTGCTCCCGCTGCACGTCGAACATCTTGAGGAAGTAGTACTTGCCGATGAGGTCTGGGAAGAACGAGATCTGGGCCGCCGTGCACACAGTCGTACGCGTCGGACGCGCCGTGAGTCCCTGCAGAGCTTTGCTGAACAGATCGAACGACGCCTGCACGAACGGCTCACCAAGGTACGCGGCGAAGTTGTTGGCGTAGAGGAACGAGTAGTAGATCTTCAGGTCCTTGAGCTCCAGCGCATTGAACAGCTTCTCCGCGCGGTCCATGAAGGGCAACGAGTTGAAGACGATCTTCGAGTCGACGGTGAGCGTCGACTTCTCAAGCAGACCGAAGCCGCTCGTCATGGCCTGGAAGGTCAGCGGGTACTTGGCCGCGGCCTCGCTGTACTTGATCGAGTAGTAGTCGGAACGCTCGGCACGCGTCGCCTGGATGGCAGCGAACTGCTTCTCGATGGAGATCACGACGTCCTCCGCGTACTTTGTGTCGACTGGAGTCGACGAGCCCTGCTGGCCCTGCTGAGCCGGAGCTCCCGTCAGGCTGATGCCAGCCAACTTGACGATCGTCGAGATGTACGTACGGTAAGGAGCCTCTACGGTGGCAAACGTCTCCGCGTTCGTGTAGTAGGACGCGTCTGGCAGCACGAGGCTGGCACCTCCGGCGTACAGCACGTTCATCTTGGCGTTCTTGGTGTCCGCACCGACACCGACACCCGTGAAGAGCGAAGGACCGAAGGTGCCAATGTCACCGGCCACACGCGACAGCTCCTTCTTGCTAGTCGCGCCGATGATGCGGCTGAGGTCCTTCTGCAGAGGCTTGTTGCCCAGCGCCGTGAGCGCATCGAGGTTCATGCACGAGTCCCAGAGCTCTCCGATGAGCGGCCAGTCCTCCTTGATGATGTCCTGAATCACGGGCTCATTGCGAGTGCCAATGCCGTTGAACGAGTACGTGTAGGTCTGCTTGTCCGCAGGCAGCGTGTAGTTCTTGACCCAGCCGCCGCACGTGTACTGGTAGAAGTCGTCGCACGGGTCGACGCTCGTGTCCATGAGCGCCGCGACGTCGGCAGGGAACGCCGCGTGGGTCTGCGTGGCCGCGAGCGCCGCGAGGGCGATGGAAGTGCTGACGAAAACCTTCATGGCGGGCCGAGGAAGCAGGCGTGGAGACTTGAGAGGCTCGAGGCGAAACCTAGAATGACCAGCATAATGGAGCTCTTCGTCCTCAGGCCCGTCCAGACCTTGGTGAGAGGAGGGGGCCGTGTGAACTGCAACCGGAGTGAGACCGTGATCGCGCATCCGCCATCTTCAAGTTCCCGCTCAGACTGGGTGACGCAGTGGCTTGCTCGCTCAGAGTACCACCCTGCCACTGAGGCTGCAACTTTGGCCATGTTTCGACCAGAAACCGTCAACGGAGAATGGGAATGTACGATACTGTAGCCGATCTCTTTCGGCTTCAACGACTGGACTGGCGAAGGCCCGGTCGTTGAGGATCGTCTCCCACGCTCCACACATCCGATCCGCACTCACCACGCAATTGCTGACCGCTTCTGTCGCGCGCACTGCTTGGAATCAAAGAGCAGGGCAGTTGTGCTGGCATGTGGGGGGCATGCAGGCTTACCGACACGACTATCAATGTAGTCGATAGGACAGCACTGCCAAACGCCACCAGAGTCTGCCACGTTCACGAATTGGCAACTTGCCACTGGGAAGCGAGCTGACGCTGATACAGAACAGCCACCGGTGTGATTGGTCCACTGGACCGTACAGTACTCGGCTCAGATGCGTGCTTCGAAAAGTGTCGTGTGTCAATTTGGTGATGGAGGTCCACGAATGCACACTCGCTGTCCAAAGAGCGCTTCTGCGGGGGATCAATTCTGGTTTTTGCAATGAATCATCTTTGATGGGATTATTTTGATGGTAGATTACAAAGTAATACTAGAAAAGACCATGTATGAAATATTAGAGGTAGATGCTGGAGCGACTGGGATGATGGCTTGACATCCAAATCGCGATCCGCGCGATCCATTCGTGACGGCCGACGGTTTCGCATGGAGGGTGTTGCCTTGATTGGCAAGAGAAGCTCGCCTTCTTGGTCTCGTTTGTTTAGCGGAGATGCACGTGTCGACGCATTCGGCCACTCGATTCCATGAAGTGGCGGCGAGTCTGATAACGAAGGATGTCACTCACGGGTCATGGGTCACGGGTTACAACGGAGACGGGACTACCCACATGACCTGACCCATTTCCATCCCTGTCAAATCCAATAAATTGTGTTCAGCACTCTCAATAAATTGTCCCCCCAATCCTGAAGATCCCATCCAATGCTGGAGATTCACCACCGCGCTCTCCGCGCCAACCACCAGGCAACGGCGAGACCGTCACGAGTACGTAGTATGTGCAAACGCTACTACGTAGTAGATCCAAGTGCGTGGCTTTTCATAGAGATACCATGATATTCAGAGTGTGCTTCGTGTCAACTTCCCACGCTTTCCTTGAAGAGAGCCAAGGCGCGGACTGCCGCTCACCAAACGCTACGACCGAGTCTTCGCTTACTTGTTGGCGAAGGCGACGCCCTTGGCGATCTGCTTCTCGAGGTCGACGATCATCTCGTCGAAGTTCTTCTGCTCCACGGCCGAGAGCTTGCCGAAGTGGTGGACCTTCTCCACGCCGTTCGGGCCGAGCGTGACTGGCGTCGAGAAGAACTGCGCCGAGGTCACGTCGTTCTCCACGAACGAGCACTCCACGACGTCCTTGGCGCCGGTCATGGCGTCGAGCAGACGCACGGTGAAGCGCGCGCCGGCGTACGCCATCGAGAGCGTGGCCGAGCCGAGGCCGTCCTTGGCCTTCACGACCTCGTCACCACCGAACTGGATGCGGTGCGTGAGCGCAGCGATCTGCTCCTCCGTGAACTTGGCGCCCTCCACCTGCGACAGCAGCGGCAGGATCGTGGTGCCGGCGTGGCCGCCGATCACCTTGATGTTGGTGGTGCGTGGGTTCCAGCCCTGGCTCTCAGCCACGAAGCTGTTGGCGCGGACGACGTCGAGCGTGGTCACACCGAAGAGGCGCTTTGGGTCGTACACGCCGTGCTTCTTGAAGGTCTCGGCGACGATTGGCACCGTCGAGTTGACTGGGTTCGAGATGATGAGCAGCATGGCGCGCGGGCAGGCCTTGGCGGCGGCCGTGGCCAGCGACTGCACGATGCCGGCGTTGGTGTTGAACAGGTCGTCACGGGTCATGCCTGGCTTGCGCGGCACGCCGGCCGGGATCACGACGACGTCGGCGTCCTTGAGCGCCTCGAAGGCGTTGTCCATGCCCACGTGGCCCGTGACCTTGGCGCCCGTGTTGATGTGGCCGATGTCGGCGGCGACGCCCGGCGTGTTGACCACGTCGAAGAGGCTCAGGTGCGAGATGTGGTTGCTGTCCTTGAGCAGCAGCGACAGCGGCTGGCCGATGCCGCCGGCGGCACCGAGCACGGCCACCTTTTTGCCGCCGGCGGCGGTGCTGAAGGCGCGGTTGAGCGTAGCGATGGCGTTGCGCGCGAACATGGTTGTGAGGGGCGTGGGTCGGATCTCGAGCGAGTTCGGAAGTGAGCTCTTCGTGGTTACAGGGGCGCCCTCCCAGCCGCAGATACCCGTCCCCTGAATACAAGACCCTACCGTTCGAGCGACCTTCGCGCGACATTTACAAATCTGTGACGTGTGAAATGAGCTCCTGGCGTGGTGATTGGTGGAATCCGCGCGGGCCCATGTGAGGCTGACGTGGACCGCCCCGTGACGGTGGCGTGTCGACTCGACGGCGACGGACGTAGCCGCGGCGAGGGCTGAAGTTGGGCGGCTGTCACAGAGCGCTTCAACGTGTGGCTGTGCATTCCGCCGACTCGCGATGCCTGGGGTTACTTATCGGAGACTGTGGTTACGAGGGGTTATTCATAGTGCCTGTGGCCCGTGCTGCATCCCATGACGCGTTGAGATGGCAGGCGAGAGAGAGCACGACTGTGACTGCTGTCTGTGAAGAGCGCGAGTGAGTCTGCCAGGGCCATGGGCGTCGACTTCTCCAAGCAAAGGCCGCCACTCGCGGTCGCCTGTGTGGCTGAGGTCATACAACGTACGTAGAGCGGTGTGTGGATTCTCTCACCAGTAAATGGCGTGGTCTCACGTCCCATGGCATTCTAGTGGACGTGCTACAGTTCATGGCCCTGCGCAAGGCACTGCAGACTGCGAGGTCGCTGTCGCACCGCCGTTCGCTCCTCAATCTCGGCATCGATCCTGCAATTGAACGCAGCGCGAATCCTGATGAGGAGAGCGACGTGTACGTCAACGACATGCGGTCGGCGTGGCGGGCCAAGGACCTGACGATGGAGGATTTCGTGCGCGCCTTGGATGCCTGCGAGATCGCGGAAAACGGCAAAGAGGTTCTGCAGCACATGTTCAGTCTCATGGACCGCACGGGTGACGAGCTCATCCATTCGCTCGAGCTGCTGATCGCCACGGCGTTGCTAGTCAAGGGCTCTTTCACGACCAAACTCGATCGTCCGTGGGCATTTTTATTGTGCGATTTGCCGTTGGATGTGACTTACTCCCTGAATTGTAGTCGCCATGGCGTGTCTGATAGCTGATCTCCACGAGAAGCCACTCACAACGATGCATCTCGTGTTCCTGCTCTCCACGATGACGACTGCTGCCAACTATTACGGAGATCCGCTTCTACCGCTTCCCGTGCTCGAGGGAATCGCTGAGGACGCCTTCCAGGAGTTGCAAGTCGCCGAGGATCCGGATGCTGCGAGCACGCCGTCCGGAGTGCAGAATCTGTTGGTCGAGTCCATCGCCAAGCATCCCGTCGTGCAGGACTACGTCTCACAAGAAATCCAAACGTGGTCTCCACGCTAGAAGATACCGACGAGGTCAATTTGAATATCTTTTAATCAAGAGCGCTTGCCACGCGTATATCGGTGCCGCCGCCGCATCATCTCGGACCGCTTTGGCAGTTCCTGGGACGCTTGCGCGATCACGTCGACTTCTTTTGGGCGTGGCTGGAGCTTGATTTCTCGATTCACGTTCACTATGATCGTCGCATCGGCGTTTCTCCGGCTGGAGCACAATGCGCAACGAGTATCGGGGCTTCCAGGCCGACCATGGTCTTCACTATCGCCTTCACCGTCACTTCGAGTCACATCCAGTCGATACTGTGGCGGAGGGTAGCTGCTAGCTGCCAGCGGATCACCGTCAAAGGACTCGGGCTCGTGAGATCTTGAGCAAGTGCATTTCTTGGGAGGACTCACCGCTCTCGTTTGCGGAGAGCGCGGTGGAGAGTCAAATGCTTGCTCGCCGCGTAGCTCGAAGTCATCCATACTGGCGCTGCCTTTCGATGGGATTAGAGGCGACTGACCTTCCCGGCTTTTATTGTGGCTTGTCGTACTTCTTGCCTTTGACACCGACGGTTGGCCCCTGTAGTCCAACTCCAACGCATTTGTCATCAAAACTGGCGCGCTGATGGATTCACGAATTCCGATGAGGTCATTAGGCGACGTATCGCGTTCCTGGCTGTCTTGATGTGGCATGCGCTTCGTCGTGCCATGGTTGTTGTGGTGCCAACTCTCGACGCTGCTACCTCCCAACGACGCGACTGTAAGAACCCTTGATCGTGCTGGTGGAGGCATGGATTCGTCTTTGAATGTGTGGCCGTCGTCCTCGCTGTGACTGTCGTCGTCGTGGATCGCTCCGTTCCTCCGTTCACTGTGCAGAGCCGTGGAAGACGGTCGACTGCGTGGCCTCTTTCCCGATGACGAGGAGCTCTGTCTACCGCCAGCCCGAGTCGCGCCTGCCGAAAGTGACGCCGCGCGTTTGCTGATCACTTTGGCAAGGGCTTCTGTAGCGCTCTCTGGCTGCAGCAAGCTACGCGCCGACGAGATCGAGCTGTTGGCTCCTCCACTCGTATCGTCGTCATCTTCGTCATCGAACGTGTCCCATGGAGATGCTAAGTGGTCCATCGAAAGTTGCTGTCGCTGCCACGGCTTCGACGACGGTGAACTTCTTGGTTTTCTGTCGGCCGGAGAAGCCTTGGATCCTGCAAACGACTGGATCCGCATACCATGTTCAGTCTTGTGTGGAGAGTCGAGCGGCACGGCGACGTAAGGCGGTATCTGTTGAGTTCCAGGCTCAGTGTGATCGTACACGTGGTCATGAACAATGGGAGCGGCTTGGTTATGGCCCTTATGACCGTGCTCAAGATCGAGAGCAGCCTTGATTCGGAGCGCGTGCTCAGGAGCGCCCTCTGGTCCATGCGACGTGGAAGCCAAAGGCTCCAGAGGAACACCCGACGCGTTTGGCGACTGAGAGTGAAGTGCGTGGCCCACGTAGCGATGTGGCTGCCCTGCCGTCGTCGGAATGGGCTCCGGCGACTTGTTCATGACCACGACCATTTGCCTTTTGACCGAAATCTCATTCTCTGGAGCAACGTGCGGTTGTGGCTGCTGAAGCTGAGGTTCTTGCTTCGGGATTGCACGCTGCCCATGCAAAATCCCTTCTTCGTGGCCTCCCTTTGAGAGACTTGTTACGGCAGGCAGCGGCGGCTTCTTCACACCTGCAGCAGGACCGATAACTTTTGGCGGTCGGAAGAAGACACCTTTGCTGTTGCTTGGACGCTCCATCACGTAGCCGGACATCACGACACTGTCAGAGAAGTCGACTCCGCTGGAGCCTTGCGTCATGATCGTCTGGGCAATTGAGTTTAACTTCACCGTGTTCTTGCTTCCGTTCCCATTGTCGATCGCCAACGTGTTGGCAACTTCACTGAGACCGTGAATGGGCAACGGCGTCAGCCCACCGCGCGTCCTCGCTGCAGCAGCTGCGGCTGCAAATCCCGGGCGCGGTCCCTTTGAAAGCACCCCTATAGTTGCACGGATAGCACCGCTAGTATCGCCAAACACCGAGCCCGTTCGAACGCGGACCGCAACGCCGTTGGGAGCCGCTCCTCCACCTCCTCCTGCGCGCCCACTCTGGTCTTTGTGGTGTACGACAGCCGATGAAGTCTCCTCCAAAATCGACAGCTGAGGCGTGGTCTCGCTTCTAGCTGCATGAATCTCCACATCGCCACTGCGTTCATCCATCGTGGATTGGCTCTCATCACCACCAACTCCCCTGTCCGCTTCTCGACTTCCTTTCGCTCCGGTCGTGAACACAATCGATTTGAGCATGGCTCGTTTCGCTGTGGACACGGTGATGACTCGCTTTCGCCCCGCGCTTTCTCTGTGCTGCTCTTGGGTTTTGTGGTGTTGCGTACTTTCGCTGATGCTTGCCAAGTCTTCACGGAAAGTTCCCGACTCGCCACTAATTGATTGACCGGACTGGCGAGTTCCTGTGCGTCCTAAAGCCGCAGCGGCGGCAGTTGCGAGCGACGGTCGAAGTGCTTGATCTCGTCTCGCTGCGTAGGACGCCGCCGCTGCCAAAGCGTCAGCAGCAGCTTGAGACAACTGAGGTTGGCCGATGGATCCGTCGCGTCCCGAGGCTCCGGTTCCGAGCCCATCCGTCACTGAGCGAACAAAGCCGTCATCTAGAAACTGGATCGTCGTGACCACACTTGCTCGTCGCTGCCTCGACGCCATCCCTGCAACTTGTGCCAGCGACTGGAGTGGTATCAGCGGCGTGGTAGTAGCAGAATCCGATGGAGTTGATGGCCGCGAGACAGTAGCAGTTGGCACGACGATCTCACTCAGGGTCGTTGTCACGATGGCAGGCGTCGTGTTGGGTATTGTGGCTTCTGCCGAAGCCACGTCACTACCCGGCTTGCGATGGATCCCCTTGCTCGTCATTGCCACGCGGGTCACCTTTCCCAGTAAGTTGAGCGGTTGCTTCTGAGGCTGGGGCGCGGGTCGGATCGCCTTGGCCACTAAGAGCCGCGGCTGGACCGGCGCGGGGGCCACAGCCTTTGGCTTCGTTCTCCCGCTTGGCTCATCGTCGTCGCTATCGTCGTCTTCCTCCTCTTCCTCCTCTTCTTCATCCGAGTCGGCATCAAACGCCGTGACCTTTCCCAGTGGCCTGAAGACGCGTTTACCGTGGCGCACTTGGCTGATGCGGTCGCGGAGCCGCTCGAGAAACTCCACGTAGTCAGACGCATTGATGGTCTCACACCACAAATCCGCGAGTTCGAAGATACTGTCGAAGAAGTTGGCAAAGCTCATGCTGGGCTCGCCCTTGCTGTCGCGTTTCCAGTCTTCGTCCAGCAACCGGTCCAGCTTCTGCTTCTTCTTGAAGTCTTTCTCGTCCAAACTCTTGGCCACGCGACGAAACACACTCGCGTAGCCGCGCTGGTCGATACAACCCAGGGAATCCCGCGCCATTTCGATCTGCCAGAGATGCTTGACGGCCTCCAGCACCTGAGGGTCATTGCGGAGACTGAAGCGGAGCGCGAGAGCCTCGGGCGTGTAGTTCATGAGCTCCTGGGCGTCGCGTTCTCCCGCTGCACGTCGGTACAAGTCCTCCGTGAGCACGACGACGCCATTTTCCCAGTTCTTGAGTAGTCCGCGTGCCTTGAGCAGCGCCTCTTCTTGCAAATGCTGGTACTTTTGCCGCTTGAGCGTCTGCAAACGCGCGGCCTTGACAGTGAAGTTGAGCTTGAGCCAACGCACACGGTTGGCGCGGTTCTTCTGTGTGTCCACAGTGTCATGTTGCGCAGTTGGAGACGTCAATGCTGAGGCGAGCTGAGCGATCGACTGCATGCTCGCTCGTCACGCTGTCGGTCTGCGACGGCATGAGAATCGTTCGTCTTCAGAAATAGCGACGGCATTCCCACCTTCGGTGAAAACCATATCCAGAGTAATATGTATTCCTTTCACGCATTTTGAAGCTACTTATAATCATCGCATCACTCTCTCACACTACGGCTCTTCCTAGTGGAATGAGTGCGTGCGCGACGCCGTGATCGACACGCGCTGTTGGCCGTGCTGGTTGGGCTGGTCGATGAAAGTGAAGCCACTGCGGATCGAGCCGCTCTTTTGAAGTGGCACAGCGCCAGAGTGCGTGCGGCTGCTGCGTCGCGACGTTGGTGAGACCGGCACTGGCGCTGGTGGTGGCATTGTCGCCATCGTGGCATGACGTGGGCTCACACTCGCCACAGTGTTGGTGCTGCCACCTGCCAGCAGCTCCTTTTGGCTGCGGCGGCGCCACGACGCGAGAGCTGCCGCTGCGATCTTGGGGCTCGTGCTCTGGTAGGCGTGCTGCGGAGCCGGCTTGGCTGCCATCGTCTTCTTGGGCGGCGAGTTTGCCTTGGTTTGGACCGTCAGCTTGGGCTTCACGACCTCCTCGATTGGCTTCTTCTTGGTCGGCGCATGGCGCACATGGGGCTTCGTAGCAACGTGCTCCCGTGCCACAAGCATTGCGTTCGTGCCGTTTGAGCGGATCAGCGACATCACTTTGCGTGCGTTTTCACGAGCGATTGGGTTGTGGTCCTCCGTGCGGATCTTGTCGATCAGCTGCATCAGCGTCGCGTTGCCCATGAACGCGCGCAGATACAAATCCACGAGATCCGGGCTCTCGAGCAACATCTCCATGAGCACAAGCGCCTTGGATCGCATCTGCCACATCGACTGCTGCAAACGCGAGGCGAACGCATTGGCGACCGCTGGTGGGTTCATCATCGGCGCGTGCTGCAGGAATCGCTGCGTGGCGTCGGCGTCGGGCATGCCCTGCACTCCACCACCAGGAGTCGCCATCGTGACGACACGCGATTCGTACGAGATCGACGGAGACGCGTTCGTGATCGACATGCGGCCAAACGCTTGTCTGTCATAGAACCCAGAAGCGCGTTAGTGCTACTGGAAGTTGCTAAGGTCCGTAGGAAGACCAGATACTTACTCGGCCAGCATCTCGTCGCGGTTGAGTCCCGACCAGTTCAGCGCCTGCGAGTCCTTGATTTGCTGCAGCGCGTTCGTCTCTGGCTGGAGATCGTTCGCTGCGACGTCGCCTACGATCTCATTCTCCAGCAGCGGCGTGCGCTTGTCGGGAGAGAAGTCCTGGTAGTCCCAGTCCTCACTGTCATCAATCACAATGTCAATCAATCGCCACCCACAGCATCAAGAAGCATACACGTACATGGCTTTCTCGACTTCATGCATGTACTTGTCCTTGAGCTCATCGAGAAAGTGCAATGCGCTGTCGAAGGCCATGGCGGACAGACTGAGAAAGGCGGTCGGGTCGGTTGGCGAGTGAGTTTGAAAATGGGGCTTTCGGATGAAGTCACCAATGCAACACGCTCTTTCGCGCGTAGCCAGCCTTCATGGTGTTGCTCTCGCTCGCTACACTAGGACGATGTGTGCCTGGTGGCGCCACGTTGGCTCTTCCTGTGCGTCTTGTGCTGCTCGTCTTCCAACAGCTCTGCATAAGATCGGCAGGCTGGTTTGAAAGGGTACCTGCGTAAACCGATCGCCGAGGAGTATACCGGTATAATTTACAGTACCACTACTACCGGTATATGCGAACCTAACTAAATTTACTGTAGTGACACTAAGTTCGTGTTTGGGAGACAAGAGACAACGGCATTGTCTGTCATACCGTCCGTGTGACCTCAGGTCACCGGCCTTGGATCTCTCCACCAGGCGTTCTGGCTGTCCACGGGTGATCTTGCTGTACGATCCTCCCATCGAGCTTTAGTGTGTCCACAGCTGACGCTCCAGTGTGGCCACCGCCTCAAAGATGTGCAGAGTCTGAGGACGGAACATCACCCCCCGCACACGTTCCGTTCTTCTGGCTGCACCAAAGTGTACTGTAATCCGTCTCACCATTCGTTATTGTGCGTTGGGAATCACAACTTGTGATGCAGGTGCGCGCCCTTCGATTGGCTGGCATCTCGTGTCTTACTGGCCCTTCCGGTGCTTTGCTGCACCTTGTCTTCGTCGTCGCCCACACGATGTGAAAGCCCAGGTGCCCATCCACTGCGTATCTTTTGGGTGAGTGACCTTTTTCCAGTCGGGCTGCAGTTTGTGTATCAGTGCTGTGTACAGTATCGGACTTCGGACCTCAAAGGCTGAATGTCCACGATCGCGAGGGCATAACTCGGCGAGCTGGTGCTTCAATGTTCCGTCTTTAAACTGCAACTCGAAAGCGGTGCGGAACGGCCGTTTCTGAGCGAGTCTGTTCAGCGTGAACTGAGATGTCGTCACGGCGAACCACACCGCAAGAGGAGTTTGCTGTCTGTACTGTAGTGGTGAGTGTACGTGGTGACTTTTCTATTTTGCTGGGAGCTCCTGTCGACTGCTTTTTGTGACCCCAGCCTGGTCACACGCCAACTGTGGGGGGAGAAGGTTTACAGCATGGACTGCACGTGTCGGTGTGTTGGTCCAACACTCAAATACTGTATGTGGGCCCGAGGAAGAAGCGCCAGCGACTTATGGCCCATCCAGGACTCCATATTCAGCAGTACCGGTGCATGGAGATGTTCAAATTCTATGGATACCTTCAGTCTTCAGTGCTGCACAGATTAAAGAGGAGGCGGTTTTGGCCGAGAGCGGTGGCGGGTCACGCGCCTTGTGGAGTCGTAGCTTTCGTGTTGAACCTGGCGAGGTCGTCGCCCGAAGAGTGGCTCTTGTGGACCAGTCCAAGAAAAGTGAATGCGCAACAGTCCCACCCGACTCACGGAAGCTCAGTCCGCAGGTGCGTTTACTGTACTATCATACATCAGCCTGACGTGGGAAGCCCCCAAAGCTGGAAGGTGAAGGTTATGGCCGTTTGGCTGGAACCAAGCATCAGCCAGCCAGCATGTGAACATCCCTGAGCAACAGCAGAGCCACGCTTCACTCTGCGAGCTCGAGACCGCAAGTCTTCTTCATTCTCCAATTTGCAGTCTTCCGTCCAAGCGGGTCTCCACCAATGGTTGCGAGCATGAGCGAACTCAAGAACAAGGACATCGAAGCTGGCGTGATCCAGTACGAGCAGTATGGCTCGCCCAAGGTCGAGGATATCCAGGACGGCGGCAAGGAGCCGATCCGCGGCGCCTCGATCTTCAAGCTGCTGCTGCTTTCGTTCCCACGTCTCGGCCTTCAGGTGGCCTGGGCGGCGCAGTGGGCGGCGCTCGGCCCGTACCTCGGCACGATGCTGCCTCGCTGGGCTGTCCAGGTGACGCAGATCATCGGTCCGCTGTCCGGTATCATTGTCGCACCGACCATCGGCGTGATCAGTGACCGCAGCACCAACTCGTGGGGCCGTCGTCGTCCGTTCCTCGTGTGGGGCGCGGTCACCAGTATCATCTGCTGGATCCTCATGGCGTATGCGCGTGAGATCGGTGAGGCCTGCGGCGACTACGGCAACGGCGCGGAGGGCGTCCCGACGAGCCGCACGTACACGCTGCCTTGACGGTCATCCTGTACACGTGGATGGACATCACGGCCAACATCGTGCAGACGCCAGCGTTCCTTCTGATCGCGGACTTCGCGGGCGACCGCCAGATGCTTGGCGCTGCCTGTGGCCAGGTCTGGGCTGTGATTGCTGCGTTGGTGATCTCGGGATACATCGAGATCTGGGGCGCGGCGCACTTGACGCTGCACTACTTCCTGGGCATGCTCTGCGTTGCCATGGCCGTCTCGGTCGGTCTTCCGTGCCTCTTGATCAAGGAGATCCCACTCAAGCAGGACGAAGACCAGGAATCGCGCGCGAAGCGCATTGGCGAGGCGTTCTACATGATCTACAAGGGCCTCAAGATGCTGCCACGCATGCTCGTCGTGTACGGTATCGTGTTCTTCTGCGTCGCGTACGGCAACACGGCGTACGGTGGCAACAAGGGCCAGTTCTTCGGCATTGAGGTGTACGGCGGTGACCCGACCAACGCCGACAAGTGCGGCGACCTGTGCTCGGAGGCGCAGAACAACTACAACCACGGTGTCAAGGTCGCCAGCGGCTCGACCGACTTGATCAGCAACTTCGTCGGCATTGCCTACGCGTACGCGCTTTCGTTCATGGTCAAGTACTTTGGCGGCAAGGCCACGCTCACGGCCATGCTCATCCCACAGGCGCTGCTCATGTTGATGGCGTTCTGCAAGGTCGTGTGGCTCGACGTCTTCATCGTCATCATCTCGGGTTTCTCGGGCGGTGCCATCTACGGCATGGTCACGCCAGTGATCGTCCACGTGTGCGGTGAGCAAGCCGACATTGGCATCTACGTCGGCGCGCTCAACTCGGCCGGTGCCGGTGGCCAGTTGCTCAACTTCGTGGTCGGCGCCAGTCTCGTCGAGACCTCGCTGGGCTACAAGCTCCCAGTGTTCCTCGGTGGCTTCTTGAGTTTTGTCGGCATGGTGATCTGCTTCTTCTTCTTCAAGGTCAAGATGTACACGCTCTAAGTGTGTGTGTGCTTGGATCGCGGGCTGTGAGCGCTGGGTGCTCGAGCCGACGGTGTACAGATCTCATCTTCGATAACTTACTACATTTTACGTGCCGTGGCTCTTGGATAGTGTGGTGGCCAGCTACAGTACACCATCAATAACCGTTGTTGTCGATGGCTCGTAGGTAGCATTTCTGCTCTAAGGATTCCAAAGTCTTAATAGCAATGTTTTTCAGCGTTCGACCGCCTTGCATCAGTTGCTTCTCATTCATCATCATGCGACGAAGGGTCCTCCTGCAATCTAATCTGGATGTGAAGGCAGGAGTCCGGCCGACGATCGCCAAGTCGAGCAGCCAGATCTCTCATTGGACTGACCTGGTTTGGCTCAGGCAGCCCTGCGTGCTTGTCGGGGTTCCATCGCTAGTGGCCACAGCGTCATCTTGCTCCAGCCTCCACCACGCATCGCAGCTTTCCCAATCGCGTTTGTTATCTTCACAATAATTGTATTGTTTCATATACAGTCACGGCGTCGTTCCTACATCCAAGCCCCCATTGTCATCGCCATCCGCTATTAAGCGTAGAGGCGCTCGTCCTCCGTCGATGGCTGTCGCGGCGTCGAGCGCGTGACCTGCACGATGTACGGCGACTGCTTGTGCGGCGCGTGGGCGGGCTTGCCCTTGAGGCCCATGCGCTCGAACATCATCGTGTCCTCGTCGAACGCCGGGTTCGAGGTCGTGAGCAGCTTGTCGCCGTTGAAGATCGAGTTGGCGCCGGCCATAAAAAGAAGGCCCTGCTCGGCCTCAGTGAACGACATGCGGCCGGCGCTGAGTCGCACCATGGTCTTTGGCATCAGGATACGCGCCGTGGCGATGGCGCGCGCCATGTCAAAGGCCGTGACAGGCGTCAGGTCCTCCTCGCCCAGCGGCGTGCCGGCCACCGACACGAGCGCGTTCACAGGCACACTCTCCGGGTGCTGCTCCATGGTCGCGAGCGTGTGGAGCAGCGCGACGCGGTCGTGTTCCTGCTCGCCGACGCCCAAGATGCCGCCGCAGCACACCTTGATGCCGGCCTTGCGCACGTGGTCGATCGTCTTCAATCGGTCGTCGTACGTGCGCGTGGTGATGATCTTGGCGTAGTGGTCGCGGCTCGTGTCCAGGTTGTGGTTGTACGCCGTGAGGCCGGCCTCCTTGAGCTGCACGGCCTGGTCCTCCGTGAGCATGCCGAGCGTGCAGCACACCTCCATCTCCATGGCGTTGATCTCCTTAACCATGGTCAGGATGTGGTTGAACGCGTTCTTCTTGCCCACTTCACGCCACGCCGAGCCCATGCAGAAGCGCGTGCTGCCGGCGGCCTTGGCGCGGCGCGCCATCTCCAGCACTTCCTCCACCTTCTTGGTCGGCTCCGGCTTGACGAACGTCTTGTGGCGCACCGACTGCGAGCAGTACTTGCAGTCCTCCGTGCAGCCGCCCGTCTTGATGGACAGCAGCGTGCACTGCTGCACCTCGCGCGGGTCGAAGTGCATGCGGTGCACCGTGGCGGCCTTGTACACAAGCTCGAGCAGCGGCTGGTCGAAGATCGCCTTGACTTCGTCGTACGTCCAGTCCGTGCGGACGTCGCCCGAGAGGCCCGGGACCGTGAGCGACGTGGCGCCCACAGACGAGAACGAGGCGCGCGCGGGCGTGAGGCGCGGCAGCAGCGAGGCGGAGACGCGGCGGAAGAGCATGGCGCTGTGTGTGTGGGGGGCGACTGGGGGCGGAGGAGGAGAGGGGGCTTCCAGCCAAAAGTTCGATAATGATCGGGGATCTGGTGCGAGGCCGAAAGGCAGGCGGCGGATAGACGCTGCACCACCCCAACAATTCGAAGAGCTCACTTGGCGTGGTAGCGCAAACGGTGAAGTAGCGGTATGAAGTAGGATTTGGAGATGGGTTTTCATGAGGGCATCAAGTCTGGGAGGTTGTTGTGACGTCACTTGAGGTTGCAGAAGGCAAAGCTAGTGGAAGGCAGGATGACGCGCCGTCCAGCGGAGAGCTCCGACGGCAGCCAATCAACGCGGCGCGCGACGGCCAAGCGCAGACGAACACGGCCCGCGTGACGTCGACGCACGCAGACACAGAGCCACAAGCCAGCCACACCGCGTCGACCACCCTGGTGGCTGGCTGTGTGGATGACCGGAATCTCAGGTCTCATCTGGGATAGACCATAGGGAAACGAGCTGAACCTGTAGCTGCTGGGCCTGGCACGGACACGCCTTGGCCCCGAAGAGCTCATGCCAATAATGCGGGGACGGAAGGGACGGACGGCAGCTCTGTGTTGAGAGCTCCACTGTTGACGGCATCCCCCAGGCGTGGCGACATTGAAACATGATTTACGCTGCACCCTCTTTTAGAACATCCTTAAAACCATACCCCTTTTTGATAATTTAATCCCATCAGCAACGTGTCGGACTCATCATGCTACAGTCCCCATCGGTCAGGGCTCGGAACAATATATTTTTCGGGCCCCGATAATCGATATTTTTCGCCGATATATCTATTTCCCAAAATTCAGGTCAAACCCGATATATCTATTTACCCAACCCGTCACCAAAAATTGACCCGGTTACAGTCCTTCATGACTGGTCCTCGGCAAAAAGACACTCGTGTGGACACCCACCTCTCAGCTCTCCGCCAAACTTCTCGTGGGAGGATCAGGAGACTGCTCATTCTGCAATCTCCGCCGAACCCCTCACCAGCAACCCCGCCTCCCAGCCAAGCCAACCCAATGGACGCCTTCCTCTCCCTTTGGGGAAAGTCCCACTCTCAAGATATATCGTCTTCTGTGAGCGATATATCTATTTCAGCTTGTTTTGAAACTTTCCGATATATTTACCGACCGTTGCGGCTTCGAAAGATTTTTATCGGATATCTTCCGAGCCCTGCCATCGGTGCTCGGCCAGAGTCCACAGTGCCGGCCAGAGTCCATGTCCAGGCCACAGTGTACTCGCACAGTGCGTCCGTCCCCTGAGGGTGTGAGTATGGATGTGAATGCAGGGGTTTGTATAGAGTGTTCCTAGAACAACAGCGTTCGTCTGAGGTCCTAGCGCGCGGAGTCTTCGGGGGCCATCGAGTGTGGGAGGGACACACTGTGGGTCTCGGTGCGTTGCGAGACGTTGAAGCTGCGGACTCGCATCGTGACTGTGTCCGGTGTCTCGGTGCCACGCGACTTCTCCGGGACGTTGAACGCGAAGCCGTGAGCTGAAGAAACAAATCACACCCAGTCAAGTCAGTCACCTGAACCATCAGCAAATGAACGGCCACGATTACTGGTACTCACACTCGTCGCCGTAAAGAGCCTGCACGCCAGGAGACAAGTTAGCCGACGCCGTTCGCGACACCGACTGCTGCGGGAGAACGATAGCAGCCTCGGCTCGAGGCGGCGTCGGCGCTTGGGCCTCATTCAACGACACGGAGTGTGGAAGGATCGAATCCCCACCGGAGCCAGGCTTCCCCGAGCTGTCACGACTCGCGTACTTCTCACGAAGAATGTCCTCACAGCCTGGGAAGAGCTGCTGCTGAGTGACTGTGAGCGTGTAGTCGGTGAGCAGCGCGCAGATCGGCACCATGAAGAACAAGTGCCAGTACAGCGGCTCCTTGATCATCATGGCTGGCACACCGAACATGTCGTAGCTCAGGAACGTCATGTGCGGATACACGGCGAGGAAGAAGAAGAAGAGTCCGGTGCTGAAGGCCAGCAGCAGCACGTGGTACTTGTTCCACGTCAGCGTGAGCGAGATCACCTTGAGCTTCATGGTCGTGAGCAGAGCCGAGTAGAACAGCGTGCCGCTCAGAAAGAGACTGTGGTTCTTGTTGTGGCACAAGAAGCACACCCAGAAGACGATCAACGCGTGCATCACAGCGTTGCCGATGGTCTGCGCAAACTTGCGGAAGTTCAGGTCACTGTCGTGCTGGCTCGCACAGTACAACTTCGGGTACTTGAGCACCACGTCGATCGGAAGGTCTTGATCGTAGACGCCGATGACGATGATTGGCGTCGCGAGGAAAAAGTTCCAGCCCGCCATGACAAAACTCTCGAACAGCGGTGCGCCAGACTGGCCGTTGAAGAAGTTGTACAGGAACAAGCTGATCACGAGCGAGATGTTCTTGTAGAACGAGTAGCGGATGACCTTGCAGATGCGCTTGTAGTTGAAGCGGCCGTGGATCAGAAGCAAACGCTTGAGAAACCGGAACTGCGCGATCGCGTAGTCACTTGCGTTGACCGCTTGCACGCCTTCTTTGCCGCAAATACCGACGCCGACGTGAGCAGTTTGGATCATGCTGACGTCGTTTGCTCCATCGCCGATCGCGAGCGTGATCGGCTTTGATGGACTGCCAGTGCGAACCAAATTGACGATGTCTGCCTTCTGAGATGGGCTCACACGGCAGGCGATGACCGCCTTGCACACGCACGCAACGTCTAGAAGCTTGGATGCGAGCACGCGACGTCGAGCTGAAGCGTCTGGAGTCATCTGGGCTAGTGCATCTTTCGATGGGAAGATGTGGACGAGCGCCTTGCCATCACACACCATCGCGAGCTCCTCTGCGACTTGCTTGCTTTGAATGAGCTGCTGGATTCCAGGCGAACCGTGCAGCTCAACGATCTGGCGCTCGAGCTGGTCCAACTGCTCCATATTCACGTAGATCAGCTTCATCTTCTCATTAATGAGTCGGCAGGCGTGGCCAATGTTGATCGCAGTCTCTTCACGGTCTCCTGTCAGCACCCAAATCTTCATTCCGGCCTGAGCCAAGTCGTAGATCGCCTGCGGTACGCCTTCTTGCAGCTTGTCTTCGATGGCTGTCACGCCAACGATCGACATTTCACACTCGATGGACTCGGCCGCGGCATCCAGCTTCTCCTCACGTCGCTCGAGTGATGTTGACGCCTCCAAATACATGTCGTTGTACTTCTGGTACTCCTCGTTTGACAGCACGCGACGTCCGAGAACGAGTGTGCGCAGTCCTTCTCCTGCAAAAGTCCGCAAGTGCTCGTTGATGTCCTGGGTGAACGCGCTCGTCTTGGATCGAGTGAGCATCATGTTGTCGGCACCTTTGCAATACATGACGTACTCGCCCTTCTCGTTCACGCAGACCACCGACATTCGCTTCCGCGTCGAGTTGAATTCGTTCACGTTGAGGATCGTGTACGACTTGGTCACTGGCGCAGTTTCGACTCGTCCAGACGCGAGATTCTTGGTCGCGACTTGGACTTTGGTTAGTGGCGCCGGCTCCGTAAAGTTGTACCCGAGACACTTTGCAGCCTTCACCAACGCTTCCTCATCCGGAGACGACGCACGGTAGTTCACGACACCCGTCGCGCGGTCGACCTCAGGAATCACGGTGTGGCAGACCGAAAGCAGAGTCAAGAAATCCTGGATTCGCTCCGCCTGCTCGCCACCAGCGTACAAATGCTGCAGCAGTCGTGGATCGTCGAAGTTGATGTTGGGGTCGTGATGCACTTGTGCTGCAACTGGATCACTCGAGGCGTTCAATGCGGATTTCTTCTTCTGGAGACTGACCTTCGTTGTCACTCCTTCCGTGCCCTCAATGCTCAACTCGACTGGCGTCTCCGGTCTCCGCGGCGCCTGCAATGCTGCTACTGCTCGACCGATCTCCGTAGTTCCAAAGCCGTACGACACGCCACCGATCGAGCACTTGCGGAACTCCATGATGTTGCGAGTGAGCGTGCCAGTCTTGTCGCTGAAGATGTACTCCACTTGGCCCAGTTCTTCGTTGAGTTCCGACGTTCGTGAAATCGCTCGAAAACCGTCGTCCATCATGTCATCGTCAAGCGTGATGTTGCGCGCTTGGATGACCTTGATGATGTCAAGTGACACGTACAGTGAGATCGGCACGAGGTTGTTGTACAGGATCAGGAACGTGAAGAAGTTGACGATGAAGTCGCCCACGTCGTTGGTCTCGACAAATGGCAGATACCACACGTGCTTGTCGTTGTGGCTGCTCCAAAACGCCGCGACGATCGCACTGGCCAAGCACAACGTGAACATCGTCGAGAAGATCAGGAACATGCATCGGTTTGCCGTCTTGTACAGTTTGCTTTGCTTCGACGGAGCCGATCGTGAGTTCTGCAGTAACTTGGTCTCTGCGCCAGTGAAAATCACGACGCCAATCACGAACGCACAGCTTCGGACACCGCATCCGCGCAGCATGATGTTGTCCGGCCCGAGAGGTGTCGTGGAGTTGTCGTTGTCAATCAGGATGCGGCCGGTGAAGTTGTACAATTGGTTGTTGGGCTGCTCATACTCGAGTCGGCCCTTCAGCTTCGTCGTGCCAGCGCAGATCACGTTTTCCTCGACGAACGCCTACCAGAATCAATCAACATACCGGTGAGAGACACCGTCCAGCATAGAATACCATGCATAGATGAGGTTCTTACTCCGTTGAGCGGTCGGTAGCCGATGATATCTGCTGTCTGCTTGACTGCGAGTCGTCTCTTCAGGTTCGTCTCGCCGTCCAAGTTGCTGGTCTCGATAAAGCACCGGCCTTCTTCCTCCGATGTCGCCAGGATCACGATATCCGCCGGTAGCTCTTCGTGGTTGCGCACTATCAGATACTGGCCCACTTTGACATCCTTCCACGGGATCGTCACGACGTCTCCTCTCTCGTTCAGAACCTTGCAAAACAGCACACAAACCTCCACTCAGTCTCCCAACAGACTGCAAACACTGGGCATGACGCACTCACATTGCACGTGCGGTTGTTCTGAGCCTCATCAGCCTTGTGACGCTTCAGATCCTCACTGCCTTGCTTCACCATCGTCACAAAGAGCACGAACACCAGCGGCCCGGCCGTCGTGAACTTGTTGGTTGGCGACCACGGCGTGGCCAACTACAGCACGTAACCATGTCAGCAACCTGCACCCACAGTTGACTACCACCAACAGCACAGCAATCCCACCTGGAGTAAAGAGATCAGTAGAAAGTACACATTGGCCACCACGCGGAAGAACTCGAAAATGGTCTTGGGCACAAAGCTACACAACAACTATGAGTCCCCACGCTGACTGTTGCAGAATGCAGTCACTGAACGCGGAGCCATACTTTGTGACGGTGTACTTGGACGTGACGATGACGTTCTCGGCGTAGCGGCGCGCGACGCACAGCTCCTGGCTCTTGACCGGATCGTTCACATAGGCCACGCGCGGCTCATCCGCTCCGCCTTGGCCACTCGCGCCTGCGGGCGCATTCGTCGTCGCCGACATGTCGTCTGCGACGAAGACGCGCGTGCCGTTTATGGTGGAAGAGCGTGGAGCGAGCGCCGAAGCAGAGTGATCCGCTTCCTGCGCCTGCCTGCCGTACTCGTCGTCGTCGCCGCGCCGATGAGATCGCTGTGCGTTCCAGAACGCACTCTACAGGCCTCCCCCACCGCTTGACTTCCGTTTCTTCGACGCGCTCGCGTGGCTGTGGCCGATGGCGTTGAGATCGCGTCTATTATCAGTCACACACCACTGCACCTCGCAAGCTAAAGAAAGCGGCTTCCTAGACGCCGTTAAGCGCCAGAGAAACCGCCCCGGACAAAGCAGCCCATGCTGTGCGATCCGAGGAGGCGCCGTTTCACCTGCCTATGGCAAATGTTGCCCGCGAGGCAAGTAGCTCGCAGGCATGATCCCATGAAACCGCGCGCATTTCCGCCTCGTCATGCGTGTTCGCTCCAATTTTGAACCACGCAAAGCGAGGTCTGATTGGATGTTATTACAAAGTCTTGGGGCGTTACGATTGGTTGATATCCGTTTGTTGGAGATAGCGTGGTCCACATTATCTCGAGTTCTGGAACTTTCTGGACTGGAGCCGTGAACTTTGTCGAGGGCTTTGATGGTTGGCGGATGGATGCCAATTCGGGTTGACAACCGAGGCGACGGCGATCAGCTCTACCGGTATTGACCACGACAGCGGTGAAAATGGCTACGGTGGATGACGACGTGAAGGCGCTGCTTAAGGAGCATGGGTACCTGCAGCTGGTGGAGACGGGTGAGGGCGACCAGAAGCGCGTGCGCATTCGCTGCGATCTGACGCAGCATGAGCTGCTGCCCCGCAAGGACGCGATCGAGAGCTACCTGAAGACCAAGAAGTTCATCAAGGCGAAGGAATGGTACTGCTACGACTACTCCAAGTACGAGCCGTACATTGTGGAGCACCGACGGAAGCCGAAGAGCTTGTACTGCAACGTCACTGGCACAATTTTGAACCGAATCCCGGAGGAAGTCGAGAAGCACTTCAACGGCAAGAAGTTCCAGCGTCTGAAGGAGCACGTCAAGTTCACCAAAGATGGCGAGGCTGTGGAGGAAGACGACGCCGACTTCGATGCGAACGCGTTTGAGTTTGAGAACCAGCAGCTCATCTACTCGGATGATGAGGAGGAAGAAGGCAAGCCATCGAAGAAGCGTGGTGGAGACGATGGCGATGAGGACGACGATGAAGAAGAAGATGAAGAAGAGGGCTCGAATGATGATCTGGCAGAAGAAGAGGAGGCTGAGGAGAGTGAGGAGGACGAGGAGGACGACGAAATGGCCGACTTTTACCCGAAGGAAGACGAAGACGAGCCCGAAGACGAGCACATCCGTGAGGCCGTGAAGCGTCTGACCGTGAAAAAGCGCAAGGCATCAGGCGACGCCACGAGCGGCGACGATGAAGCCGAGGAGAAGGAGGCGGCGTCTCCTGTGAAGAACGCGAAGAAGGCAAAGACGGATGCGCCAACGAAGCCCAGCGAGAAGAGCGGAAAGGCAAAAGCTAGCAAGCCTGCCAAGCCAGCACACAGCGGCAAGCACAAGAAAGGCAGCAAGAAGTGAAGATTAGCGCTGTACCGATCTCTCCATCCATCCCAATAGACGAAGCGGTTCATATCCACGTCGGCTTCCCCCAAAGCCGTCTCACCTTGTTTTGTCATCCCTTGTCGAGATGTTGAAGTGCTGGCTATCAACTGACGACTAAAACCTTATTCTGTCTCCCGCAGTACTGCCTCATCTGGTTACATTGACTCGAGATCCGCACCATGGAAAAGGTCGCACGCCATCATGAAAAGCCAGAAACCGATTCCTCACGAAGAAGGATTTGACTTCGACGACAGCCAATATGGCGAGGGGAGGAAGCGCACGACCGCCGTCCTCTGGAGGGAGAGGCACCGCCATGAGCCCGCCACGCAGCAGCGCCAGCCACTCGTATCCGCACGCAGCGACTGCGCAGCCGCACGCGGCGGTGCGGATCGGAGAGGGCTCGGAGGAGGAGGAGGAGCCGGGGCCAGGATTCGCCCACAGTAACCTGCTGTCGGACGATGAAGATCTGAACGAGCGAGAGCCACTGCTGCGCAGCAGCGTGATCAGCAACGGGCCGACGTCGTCGGCGATCTCCCCGAGCACGGGCTCGTCGACTGCGCTGCGTCGAGACTTTCGCGGACCGAAAGCCAAGCGAGCGTGTACGGACACGTGGGCGCTGATTCTCTTTGCAGCCTACTGGGTTGGCATGCTAGCACTCGCCACGTACGCATTCACGCGCCAAAGCAATGTGGATTTCGCCAAGTACATCAAGGACGGCGTGGACTTCCAAGGCCAGTCGTGCGGCGAATCGCGGTTCGTGTACTTTCCCGACTTTCGCGCGAATCCGGACTTTGGGTTCTGTGTGGATGCGTGTCCACTGAGAGACGGCGATGACTTGGATGTGATGCTGCCACTCGCGGATGGAAAGATTACTACGAACGGTACGAGAGAACTGCGACCCGTCAAGTTCAAGACGTACGCGACCCATGCGTGGACGTACGTGTGCGCCCCGGCAAACGGTACGATGGAATGGACGCAGCTTGATACCCTAACAATGGCCGTCTCACTTCAGTGATGTGAACAGTTGCCACTGAGAGCGTCTTAATCGCGCAGCTTCAGGACACGGTCGGCCGGTTTGTCGGAGCCCTCGGCGATGTACGTGTTGGTCTCCACAGTGAGAGTGGTGTAGACTGATGATGCTCACTGTTTTATTTCGGTGCTGGCAGTGCTGGCGCGCGATGTTGATTAGCTGCGGTGTCGCGCTGGCCACGGCGGCATTGTATCTCGTGTTTCTGCGTTACTGCGGCTGCTTCACGGTGTTCCTCTCGACCATCGGCATCGAGGGCATCCTCGTGTACGCCAGCTACCGGCTACTACGAGCCTCTGCCGACCCACTCACGTTCGCCAACGACCCGGCCATGAAGAGTTCACTTCAGATCATCACCATCGTTGTGTGCTGCAGCGCCGTGCTGTTCTGTCTGCTGGCCTTCAACATGATGCCACGGCTCCTGCTTGCTGGCACGTTCATCACACACGCATCGAAGGCCTTGCACCAGCTGCGCAAGCTTCTCATCGTGCCGTTTGTGTCGTACATTCTGCTGCTCGTGCTCTTCTGGTGGGCAGTTCTCGTCACAATCTGCATCTTCGGCGCTGGCGAGACGACCGTGCGGGTAGCGACCATCGCAGCGTCATCCCCCGCGAGCGTCCAGGTGGAGACTGAGTCGTTCGTGATCAACTACCACTTGCGGTGGTTCTTTTTCTTCCACGTGTGGGGCGTCTACTGGACGGCGCAGTTCATCCTATCGATCGGTGAAATGGTCACAGCGACTGCCGTGTCGACGTGGTACTTCGCCCCTGAAGACCGGGTCACGTCGCTCAAGATCCTCGAGTCGGGAGGTGGCAGCAGTCCCGTATCGTACGCCATTCGGTCGACGTTTCGGTTCCACTTAGGTACGTTGGCGCTCAGTGCAGCGACGGTGACGCCTATCAGCTACGTCCGTGCGTTCTTCGGGTACATCGAGGAGAAGAACGAGTACGACAGCAACATCGTCACGACGATGCTCGCGCGCGGCTGTTGTGTACGTTCTCGTCCTACCTCATCTTTCCCTGTATGATATGCTCACGTGGACTTGCGACTTGCGTTGCAGTGCTGCATCTGGTGCTTCAACTACTGCCTGAAGTTTATCTCAAAGGAAGCGTACTACATCACTGCCATCCAGGGCACCAACTTCTACCCGTCCGCCAAGGTAAGCCAGGAAGTCAGCCGCCTTCTCTCCACGGTCTGTAGCTCCGCTCTCACATCTACTCATTTCGCTCTTGTTCAGCTCGCACATACGTTGATCTCATCCAACCTCCTGCGCGTCGGCGCACTCAGCCAGATCGGCCACGCCAGCGTGCTCCTTGGCAAGCTCATCGTGTGCTTCATCACGTGCTTTATCGCGTGGTTCCTCGTCGACAGCGTGCGTTCGGCTCGTTTGCTTCACCGCCCACTTTCAGTTGAGCGACTCACATTCTCTTCTCCCATATCGTATGCCCAGGTGTCGTCGCCAGTGCTGCCCTTGGTGGCCATCAGCCTCTTCTCCTTCGGCGCGGCCCACGCCTTCATGACGGTGCGTCCACTTCACGAGACCCACACTAAACAAACCACAAACTAATTGCTGGTGCGTGTGCAGATCTACGAGACGACGATCAACGTGCTGCTCATGTGCTTCACGCTGGACGAGAACATGCACGGCGGCCGCGGCAACTCGGCCCACGCGCACGCCAAGCTCGTGCGCTCGGTCAACGACCACCTGCGGCCCAAGTGGCAGACCTCACTGTGACGCAGCCGCCATTGGTCCTGTGGCACTTCCTCGCATACGTTCAGAATTACCACAATCATAAGAGCGAATCGCTTCCGTGCACGTTGCGTGTGGTTGTCATGGACTCATTCAAATGGACGGAAGGAAGTGAGTCTGCGACATGCGTTCGTCGGCTCCTCCTTGAAGATGAAGATGAAGATCGCTTGTCGATTGCGGATGGGCCGCGGCCGCGGTCGGCCGTCATCATCGCCTCTTCCCATACACTTCACCCACACACAAAACGGTCCTCCACAGTCAGTGCTTTGACTCAAGTGCGGTCGGATAGAGACGCGCATCTCCTTCGCGCCGTCCGACCTCTGATACTGCGTACTGGTCAGTGGGTCGGTGGCTTTGAACAGAACGCTGTGGTAAACAAGGGAAGCGCTGTGGTAAACAAGGGAAGCGCTGTGGTAAACAAGGGAAGCAGACTCATCTTGGCGTTGACGGTCAGCGCACGCTGTGCAGTGGGATGCATTGCCGGCGCTGTCGCAGTCCATGACCGCATGACGTCGCCCCGGGCGAGTCTTTGGACATCACGAGACTCAGCAATGAGCCACACACAGTACAGTACCTAATGCGACAGCCGGCTTCCCGTGGATCCGTACGCTCCTGGATTCCTGTGGCTATGGTGGCAATGCATGGGTGGTGGAGTGACGAGAGCAGTGGCTACGATCGCAATATGTTACATTTTTAATTGCTTAAACGTTGGCTGATATGGCCTTGGAATGCATGCGGCTCTTGCTGTGCGGCTCGTCCTACTTGAGCTGCTGGTGATCTATGGCAAGGCGCCCTTGATAAAATAGAGGGAGTGGCGTGGATGATGAAGACGAGATGGGGCCTTAGATTCGGGCGGCGACGACGACTTCCTGGATCTTTTCGACGATCTTGATCGGCGCCGAGAGGCCCAAGTAGCGGATGACCATGGCTGGCATGTTGCCACCAAGATCCATGTGCGCGATGACGGACAGTTCACAGGCGTTCGGGTTCACTGGGTCTGGGGTCACAATGTAGCCCGAGATGTACGACACTGCTCGCGTGAAGCCCTTCTGCTTGCCGTCCGGGTGGTCCACCGATCGCGTGGCGATGAGCACGCGGCCGTTGGCTTGTCGTCGCACCGTCGTGGCGACGCAGAAGTCGCGTGGGGAGGTGAACATGACCCCCTTGCACGAGACCACACGCACTTCGGTCGCTTCGCTCAGCTTCTCGATCACACGCACTTCCTTGGTCATGTCGTCGAACTTTGGCACCCAGTCGGCGGCGACGAGGATGCGCGCAGCCTTGTCGGCGCTCACCTTCAGCTTACCAGTCGTGCACATGGAGAACCACGAGCTGCCTTCGATTTCGCCGTACACGACCTTGATGCCGTGCGACTCCGGGCCGTCCTTCCAGCCGTTGATCACATCCGTGCCGGCGTAACGCGTGAGCAGGCGGCGCACCGCGTCATCTTCATACTCCGAAAGGTAGGTGCGCACGACAGTCGCAGGCACAGGCACTGGCATCTGCTCGAGCGCGCGGCGCTTGGCTTCGGCATCCACCGCACTCATCTGCGAGGCGTGGAGCATGCGGTTCTCAGAGGAGCCGACGAGGTCGATGTCCGTGGAGAGCACCATTGTGTTGGTTGTTGGTTTTGGTCGTTGGTGTTTTCACCGGTTGCGGGGAAATTGGGGAATGAGACTCGTTGGTGTCGGCGTTTGTTGGTTGTTGGTTGTTGGTGCCGTCCAGCCTCTGCCATGCGACGCCGCTAGAGTTCCGGAGCGGTTCGTTTTCTCGCGTCGGCAGAGTTTGCGTAGGTTTGGGTCCGGACAGAACAGCCGCCGCCCTTTTTTTGGCCCATAAACACTCCTGAAGGGGTATACGCTCCCCTCCCAGATTAGATAGAATCTCCTGGGAATGTATAGGAAAAGAGAGGTTTCCGCCCTCAAACCTTTTCTGCGAAATTGCGACATGAAAGATGCGATGCTGCCCAGGACACCAATCAGTTTTGTAGGTTGGAATTTAGGTTGTCACCAATTGCTGAGGAGCTCCGTGAAGATCGCAGCGATGAGTCGTTCACAGTCAGTTGATCCCAGCGATGAGTCGCGATTACGCTCGCGGTGCATACTGTACGGGTCCACTGCTACGGTTCCGCGGGGCTGAGTCTCAGTACATTGGAAGAACGAACCATTCGTCCTCACTGCTTCTTCAAGTGCTGTTGCCGGCGTTTCAAACCCAACGTGAAGCCACCGCGTGGAGCTACTGTACCGCAGAAAGATCGCAGCAGTCGACGTCGGCTTACTAGATACCACAGAGGAAGGTGGCGTCAGCAACCTCGTCGGCTGGCTCTGCAACTGCACCCTCTCAGGATCCAGCCCGATAAGAATGGCTGGTCGGCATATGACACGCTACAGCTTTCTATTTCCAGCTGAGTGGTGATCAATGGCCAGAACGCCTGCCCTGGGTGAGTCTAGCAGCGTGTAATGGACCTCCTCATCCAGCCAGCTGAAGGCTACTCATTGACGCCGTGCAGCCGGGGGTGCTCAGCTGATTGAACTCATTCTAGCTCTGTGTTTCACATGCCAGGCGGACGTGCGCCTGGCCCAGGTGGACCACACAGTACAGTAGCTCCTTTCACTCCAGGAGAAGTTTCCAAGTTGAACAGCACTCAGATTGGCGAAAGAGCAAGCTGTATTGCACAGGTATCGCTACAAGCGAGTTCTTGTGGTCTTCCTGCCATCAGCTGCGTGGGCAGGAAGACATGCTGTACACTTCGATCACGTGGTGTATACAAGGATGCAATTCGATGGACAGCATCCGTATGAGAAGCGAGCAGTGTGAAGCTTCTTCTTGTCACTTGCAACGTCACAGGGTAATACATGTACACACCGCCTCCTGACAAAAGCGACTTAGTCTTCTGCGAAGCTTTGCGACTCATCGATCCACATGCATTCAGACATGGCTACAGGCCAAGTGGAGGTCTTGCGTTCGTCCTGGAAAAGCGACATCAGACTGTAGGTTCACTTCGAGACACGTTCAAGTTTACGAATAGGGCACTCTCGCAATCCACCAGGCAAAACCCCCTCACAAAATGGTGGCGTAATCTGTGGTTGATGGGACGAGGCCTTTCTCAGATGCGCATTTTCTCATGTCCGAGAGTGTTGGTCTGACACAAGCGCCAGTCGTCAGCAAGTCGGATGACTCCTTGGGGGTACACTGTACCATTTGTTTGGTTACGCTGTACCATACCCTCGAGGAACCATAACCTCGGTGCTGGTTACGCTGTTCCTTGATCACCAGCATCGGAAATGATGGAGGTAGTGTCGGCACCAGCTTCCTTCGACAGCGATGCCACAGCTTTGCCGGCGGTGGGCATGCCGCCACCAGCAGTGCTTCCATCGACAGATACTGAAGCTCCAAGCGTATCTATGGACAGAGTTTCGTCCACTCATCAGCCTGCGCAAACGACCTTCGCGACGCGTGAAGAGCTACTCCGCTACGTGACGGACTTCAGCCTGTCGCAGGGTTACGCGGTCGTCATCCACAAGTCGAACGTGCCTCGTGGGCAGCTATGGCTGCGCTGCGATATGGGTGGTTCCTCTCGCGATCCGGTTCCTCCATCAGACGCGAAGCGCAAGCGCAAGAACTCCTCTCGACTCCAGAACTGCCCCTTCCAACTGTACGGCCGCCGCTTGCTGAATGGAACGTGGGAGCTCAAGGCCCAGAACCCACAGCACACACATGAACCCGCCAATGGTACACAAGACTTGGAGCAGCACCCGAAGGCACGGCGGCTTACGAGCGCACAGAAACGCCTCGTCGTGGAGTTGACTGACCTCGGCATCCGGCCGTCGATCATCGTGGATCGACTGAAGGAGAGGTTTCCAGGCAAACCCGTTAAAGTACGAGATATCTACAACGCGCGCAACTACATTCGTACTGAGCGGCGTGCCGGTCGAATTCCGTATCCTGAGTGTGCTGCCGAAGGGTCCGATACGCAAGCAAGGATAGAGGCGACGGATCCGTCCGTAGATCCTCTCTCTGCAGAGGACCAAATCAAGAACCTGTGGGCAAACGTGGACACGTCGATGGCTGCGTGGACCGCGGAAAAGAAGGAAGCCTTCAAAGACGAATTCCGGCTGCTTGTGGACAAGTACAGCACCTCGTCGACCGATCGCTCGGAGGCAGAGGCCTCACCTGATGAGCCGGAGAACGATGACAGCCAAGAAGACGACTCGAACGGACAGGTCGCTCAGCCCGTTCAGGTAAATGGGCCTGTCATAGCCTGAGTGATTCCTGAACGTTTGAGCTGTTCGGCCGAGCTTCTAGCCCGCCAACAATTCATGTAGCAGTTGTGAAACATAAGTGGGAGCGTCTATTTAGCCAAGTGCTTTCGCTTGATCTTGCCCATCCAGTCGAGCTGCTCCATCGTGACGCTTCCGTTTGAGGCGTGCACCACGAGGCGGGGCAAGTGCGCGGGGTGGATATCGCTGGACGCGGACGACGCGCCTTGCTCGGAAGTGTCGTTCTCCGTCGCAAAGAACGACGTTCGCAGCGCAGAGTTCTTGGCGCTGCCCACGTTGATTTTTCCAGACGCAGTCGATGCACTCACTGTGGTGGCTGCTGGCTGGAGTGAGCCCGTGAAGATCGCGTAGTCCTCGTCCAATTGGTCTAGCTCGCTCTCGGTGAATAGGCAGGAGTCCGTCGTGATCTTGTTTCCGTGCAGCTCCACGTCGATAGGAGCCGATGGGTCCAGCGAAACGCGCACGTTGCCGCCAACAAAAATCTTGTTGGCTGCGTCGGCACTCCAAGCATCAAAGTGAGCGTCGACGTGACAGTTTGAGCCGCTGTCTTCGATGTGCAGAGCACCGTTCACACTGTTGACGTGCACGGCCTTCATCTCTTCGCTGTTCACTCGCAAGAATCCGTGGATGTTGCCAACCGTCAGGGTTCCTGACGACAACGAGTTCACAAGACACAGTGACGAGTAGATCGCGCCCAATTCTGAATCGTCAGCCCCCTTCGCTAGCTTGATCTCCGTCGATGATGACATCAGGCGCTTAGCCTTCACACTACTGGCAGCTAGTTTGACCTTCTCACCTTCCACCAGTGACGTGATGTCGATTCGGCCACGGTTCGTCTTGAGCTCGATCACTTCGCCACGCACTTTGTTCACGGTGATGTCTCCTTCACTAAGTGTCACGCGCACATTGCCTTCGATCTTGTCGCTCAGCTTCACACTGCCACGCACAGCCAGGATATCCAGATCCACGAGATGCGGCAGGCTCAGCTCGACATCGAGCTCGTCGCCACCACTCGTCGCCTTGATCAGTCGAACTTCTTTCACGTGCGCGTTGGTTTCGTCGTTGACCTCTGTTGCCGTAAACGTTTCAACATCATGGCTGCCGCCATTGCTCAGCACACGCAACGCAAACTCCGACTGGAGCAGCGTGGGCACGACGCGGATGTTTGCACGCGCCGCATCCGCAATGTTCAAGTGCACGCGGCCTTGGTGCGCCAGACGCTCGAGCGACACAGTCTGCACGAGCTTCTTCTCGCTGCTCGTAGACAAGCATCTCGTCTGCAGCGCAGACACCGCATTGCGGCGCACGCGCAGTGCCACCGGCACCCTCCGTCCGATCATCATCGTCGGATCCCAATGGTCAGAGTGGAATGGTGGCTCGCTCTTTGAGCTCTTCGTTTTTTACAACATTTCAACACATAACTGTTAAGCTTCACGCGACCTTCGCGCAACATTAGTCTCTAATTCTGCAATATTTGTGTGGCCGATTGCAGATTGGAGACAAAAGCGGTGGTTGGTGATTGGGCCGTCGGTGGTGTCAATCGCAAGAGGAGGAATCCATCGGCATCCGAAGCCCAAGCAAGCGGACGCGATCAGATCGACCGCAAGGGAAGCCAAGCCACAGCAGAGAGAAGCCCCACGAGACACTGCAGCCACCATGCGTCCGATTCTGCTCAAGGGACACTCGCGTTCGATCACCATGATCAAGTACAACCGCGACGGCGACTTGCTGTTCACGTGCGCCAAGGACCACGTGCCGAGCGTCTGGTACAGCGACTCGGGCGAGCGCCTCGGCACGTACGAGGGCCACCAGGGTGCCGTGTGGGCCATGGATGTGTCCTACCACACCGAGTACCTGCTCTCGGCCGCCGCCGACTCGACTGTGCGTCTCTGGGATGTCAAGACGGGCGAGGAGCTCTTCACGTTCAACCACACGGGTCCAGCGCGTTGCGTCAACTTCAGCCTCGGCGACCAGTACTTCGTGTCGTGCTGCGACAAGTTCACCGACAAGCCGGCCGCGATCTTCGTGTACGAGCTCGCCAAGAACATCGAAGAGCGTACGTTTCGTGGCGTGTGATGCGATGGATTGATTTACGTAGGCACTGACCAACGCGAATCTGGGCTTTGTGATTTTACAGAGAAGGCCGAGCCGATCCTCACGATCACCAACCACGGCCACGAGGGCCGCATCACGGGCGTGCACTGGATGCCACTGAACAAGGCGATCATGAGCACGGGCGGTGACGGTACCATCAAGCTCTTCGACCCAAAGGTACGCCAGCCAGTAGTAGCTCCTTTTGATGTGATGTACCCACTCTGACTTTGTGCCGTTCTGCCATTGTGTTCCAGACGGGCAAGCTGATCTCGTCGCACCAGATCCACACGGGCGAGATCATGAACGTGGCGTTCAACAAGACCAAGACGCTGATGATCACGTCGTCCAAGGACAACACGGCCAAGTTATTAGATGTGGAGACGCTCAAGGTGCTCAAGACCTACGAGACGGACCGTCCAGTCAACTCGGCGGCGATCTCGCCCATCAAGGACCACGTCGTGCTGGGCGGTGGCCAGGAGGCCATGAGCGTGACGACGACCTCGGGCCGTGTCGGCAAGTTCGAGGCTCGCTTCTTCCACATGATCTTTCAGGAGGAGTTTGCGCGTGTGAAGGGCCACTTCGGTCCTATCAACACGATCGCGTTCGCGCCGGACGGCAAGAGCTACGCCAGTGGCGCCGAGGATGGCTACGTGCGTCTCCACCACTTTGACGACGACTATTTCAAGTTAGACAACAAGAAGAACTAGAGCCTTCTTGGACAGACACTAGGAGAGAGTTCGGCGAGAAGACGAAGACGAGGAGGAAGAGCTGTATGCGTGTAGGTAGGTCGATCTCCAGCCGGACATCACAGTAAATCGCGACAATAAAAAAAAAGAAACAAACAGCACTGGAGCCCTCGCAGTTCGTCTCCATTTTCATCACTAGGGACAAGTTCCTCGTTTGGATGATCAGTCCCTAAATTTGAATGTCCGATTGGGGAAAAGATCGCGCAGCACGAAAGGATGCTCATCATCACGCCGAGAGAACACGATCTTCGACCAATCCCATTCTTCAAGGGCCTAGCAAAAGAAGAGCTCAATGAGACGAATGAAGACCTCTGTGGTTGCTGTGGCACTCGCAATCGCGTTGCTGTCGCCGTTTGTGCTCGCGGAGGACCGATGCACGGCCATCCTCGTCGGAGCAAAGGCGCGTGTTCTTTTGTTTAACAAATGCCACGACTGGAGCAATAATGGGGTTCTAATGAAGAGTCCGCGGACTAGGCGTCGACCACGGGCACGCCCATGACGACCCACACGGCCGACTGCGCGTCGTGCGACTTCCGCATCGCCAAGGTGCCCGCGCAGAGTCTGCGCGGCGCAGACCCATGCAGATGGCGCCGTCCACGACGTGTTCCTCATCGAGCTCGGATACCCACGCTACGGTGAGTCTCAGGGTCTGCTGTGCTGTGGTGTAGCCTTACTAGGTAATGCAGCTGCTGATAGGAGGCTCTGTTGTGGTATACGCAGTCGGGGACGCACGCGGCGAAGTGTACAAACACGAGAACCTGGACAAGCGCCTCTACAACTGGTCCACCACGGAGCCCCTCGGCTCGATCCCTGAGGTGCCGCAGACGTACGGCTACATCGACGGTGTCTACGGGATCATCAACGAGCATCAGTTGGCTTTTGGGGAGAGCACCTGTGGCGCGCGGTTCTACAGCAAGCCCGTCAAGCACGGCGGCGAGGCGCTGTTCGATATCGCGGCTCTCTCTCGCGTCGCCATGCAACGCACCAAGACGGCACGTGCCGCGATCCAGCTCATGGGCGATCTCGCTGTCAAGTACGGCTACTACGGCGCGGCTTGGGAGGGTGAGGGAGTGCTGAGCGAAGCAGGCGAAGCGCTCACGATCGCAGACCCGAAGGAAGCGTGGATGTTCCACATCCTCCCCGACGACACGGGCAAGTCCGCTATCTGGGCGGCCCAGCGGGTGCCTGACGACCATGTCACAGTCGTGGCCAACGCCTTCGTGATTCACGATGTCGATACGGCAGATACTGAGCACTTCATGGCGTCGGAGAACCTCCTGGAGGTCGCGATCCGCCACGATCTGTGGCATCCCGACAGTGGGAAACCATTCGACTTTGCAGCGATCTACTCGGAACCCAGCGGACCGCACGCATACTCGAACCGCCGTGTGTGGAGAGTGCTCTCATTGGTGAATCCCGAGGAGAAGCTGTCACCTGACGCCGCCAACTACCCATTCTCAGTGCAAGCGTCTCGTGTGCTCTCACCGCACGACATTATGCGGTTCCACCGAGACCACTACGAAGGCACACCGTACGATATGACCAAGGGACCCGCGGGTGGGCCGTACGGTGATCCAGATCGATACGACGGCGGTGCGAATGGTGATCTCACCCCCGAGGACTTGGCAAAGGGCCATTTCGAGCGTGCAATCTCGATCTTCCGTGCCAGCTATTCGTTTATTTCGATCCTCGACGCCGAGAACGCCGACAATGCGTACCTTTGGTTCGGCCAGTACGCCCCACATGCGACGATATACGCTCCCGTGTATGCACAGATCGATGAAGTGCCAACGCAGTACTGGAACAGCTCGCTGTTCGTATTCGACAAGGACTCCTCGTTCTGGGCGAACGCATTAGTTGGCAACTGGGCCGCTCGCTTCTACAAGTACGCGCACCCAGAAGTCGAGAAAGTGCAACTGCAGCTCGAAAATGCGGCCGACAAATTACAAGCTAGTATCGCCCAGGAGGCTGCCCAGCTGAAGCAAACCAAGGGCGAAGCTGCGATGCGGAAATATCTCACTGACCGCACACGCGAGTTCGCGTTCGAGAGCGTTCAGGCTGCTAGGGGGTTGTTTGAAAGCCTCGTGACTATCTTCCATGATGGATACGAGATGAGCAACCTCACGGGTCCAAGTCTTCGCGCCCAGCGGCTCTTCTATCCCAAGTGGTGGTTGCAGCAGGTCGGATTCTTCAGCGATGAGCTTCAGCCAGCAAGCCAAGGACAAGATAAGTCTGGAAAGGTGTCGAATACGTGGGGTGTTGTGTGGATTGTCGCTGCCAGCTTCGCCGGCGTCGCGCTCGGCAGGAGCACGGCCACGTGGGGTGCTCGACGAGGTGCCTACAAGCCGATCCAGTAGGAGCCCACTCGGAGGCACGCGAGTCTACATTTAGCTCAGATCAAGCCACGCCATGGGATCCGCCTTTGTCTTTTTGTGGTTCGTTTTCCCAGCAATTACACAAGTCCGAAGCTGCTAAGGATAGCATTCGTTCTGACCAACAATTATTGAACGCGACAGCGCCGACACACCAAGCGCAAGGTCCATTTACGCTCTCTACTCGCCTAGCACTTCGTCTTAGGGACAAGCAGACACAACGCAGCGAGTAATCACCGACCAAGTATGCGACTACATTGTCCAGCGGTGCCTCCGCGATTCGGAGTCCGCGAAAGCTGCTGGCAAGCGCGTTCAACTGGGCGATCTGGGGACTCAGCTTCACCGTCGTTGGCTCCCAGTTCCTCGGCATCGTTTGGGATTCAGCGGAGTTCTCAATGAGCACCACGACCGGCCGCTCACCACTTGAGCCCATGATACCGATGGTGGGCTACAACGACGAGGCGTACGCTGATCGCGCCTTTGTGTGCATCCAAGAGGCGAACATGTACGTGGTCAAACAACTCAGCACAGTGCTCAAGGATCCGATGCTGTCTCTCTCGATATCGAGCGATCCATCCGGCGTAAACGGCTTCCGCGTAGTCAAGCGAGAAACCATGACGCTCAGTCCGCAGATCTACGACACGTACGCCCGTGTCTGTGACCGTGTGGCGTTCACGCTGACTGCGATCCAAGACAGTTGCGCCGCGCTGGGCTACAATCTGACGCGAGACGGATTGCGGATCGTCGACAGCATCGAGGCCAATGCCACGACACGAGACATCCCACGCGCGTTACCGGTGTTGGTGGTGCCGTTCTGGGATAACGCCGTGCATTCGTACTACGTGATACCATCGTGGGATGGTGCCGCGTGTGTCTTCCGTCTCAATGGTATGTACCAATCGCCAACGCTCACGTTCGGGGTCTTCCGCGGTGTGCCTCGGTCCATTCGGACTACCAAGACGGAGACTTGGTTGCAAAAGCCCGGTGGCCAGTGGCGCCATGGCTGGTACGAGGACCCTCAGGGCCAGCCGTGGATATCAAACATGATGACCTCGAAGAACGGCGGCCCTCTTGGCATCGAAGTGCGGCAGTTCGACACACTGACCAACAAAGAGCACGATTGCAATGCTGTTGGCGTGGCTAATCGGTGCAAACCAGCGTTGATCATCGAGAAATGGGGAGCGCAGTTCACGACGACGACCGAGATTCTGCAGCAAGACCAAGTCTTCATCTCGAACGGCAAACGGTTCGGGTTCTTTCTCTTCCAGGCGTGGAGTAAGCGCACGACCACCAACACGTACTCCCTCGAGACTTTCATCTCCAACGTGTCCATCTTCGCGCTTCTCTTCCGCTGGTTTGTGTCGATGGCGGCGATGCACAACAGCTATCGCAAAGGAGTCGCCGAATGGCAAACCACTGGCATTGGCTGTCTATCGAGCTCACGCGCCTTCAACATCTTGCCGATTGTGCTGCTGCCGCGACTGAAGATGACGCTTACGGTGCTGAGCTCCGTGGGTTGCAACTTTCAAGGCCAGCAGAGTGCGCTCACGGACGCGTGGTACGTCATGTACCCGGGTATCGTGGAAGTTCTCTTCTACTACTACAGCCTGCTCAACATCGTCGGCAAGATCACCAACCGACGCATCTCGGACGCTCTCTTCGGACCAACGCTGCTATTTCTCAGCACCATGCACTTATTCCGCCTTCAAATCGCAGAGATTGACTGGCTGCGATTGGATGGGCGAATCCCAACGGTCCTGCTCTCCGACCAAGTTGATGCGGTCAAGCTCGTCGACTTCTTCTCAAGCGACGTCGCTTTGCGCCTGAACGGCAACGTGGTCGCATTGTTCGCCATAAAGATGGCCGTGTTGGGGCTGAGCCTACTGCCTGTTCTGGCTGGTGAGAAGATGACCGTGAACGGCAAGAAAAGCAAAGCGATCGAGCCGTGCGAGATCGAAATCGCGCTAGCGTCACGAGCCAGCAACGTCGGCGGTCTCGGACGGTCTCCTGTCTACGCCCTAACAAACAGCTTCCGCAAGCCACTTCCAAGTGCGAACGATTCGACTGACAAAACCGAAGTGACGACAATGGTACGTGCACCCTCAGTTGGTCCGATCTTCCTCTCTCGCTCGACAGTCGAGCCCGTCAAAGGCGCATCGAAGCAAGACCAAGTTCAGCCGATGAATTCGACAAACACACACCACGTTCTCGTTAGCTACGAGCTCAATCGCCTTGGATATCTAGTCTATGGCGGCAAGTTCCTCATCACGTACGACGATTGGTACGTGCTCATGTCGACGGCACCGCTGCGCGTGGTCGAGCGCCTTTGGAACTACCTCATCACGGTGTTCGACGTGGTCAAGAGCAACGACGGCAAGTACTTGACGATCAGTGCGCGGCCTCGAATTTGCCGTGTGGATGACCCGCAGCTTCGAGCAGTCTCTTTCTACGACGTGGCCGTGTGGGCCTTCCACTGAGTGAGTCTTCATAGCTGCATTTTCGACCAGCATGACTCGCGTAGTGATATGGGACAGTGCCCACGTCGAACGAACACCGGTTGCACATTCGTCCAGCCAAGCCACGATCTAGTTCTATCCTTAGCAACCTCACGCTTCGTGGGCCGCGTTCGCAATGCATCTCTCCGAGTGACCGGACTTCGCAGTTATCGTCGTCTGTCGGGACCCGGTGGACTGCAGCCGCCATGCATCTCCTTCCGGTGCGTGTATCGCTGTCTCTGCTGCTCGCGAGCGCCTTCAACTGGGTAGTTTGGTGCGCTTGCACTGGCATCGTTTGCTCCCAGTTTCTCGGACTCGTTCGGCGGTCAACACAGACTCTCACGCACGTCACATACGGCCGTAGTCCTCTGGAACCAGTGATGCCTATGCAAGGCTTCAACGACGAGCCCTATTCGGACCGCGCTTACGTGTGTATTCGTGAAGGCAACACGTACGTACCCAAGCAGCTGAGCAAGGTGCTGTGTGACCCGCTGTTGTCTTGTGCGACCAGTGATCTGTCACCGGTGGATGGGTTTCGTGTTGTCCGGCGAGAGACCTTGGAGCTCAGTCCACAGATCTACGACAGCTACGCACGCGTGTGTGATCGAGCGGCCTTCACACTCACAGCAATTCAGGACAGTTGCGTCGCGCCGGGCTTCAACATGACTCGCGAGGGCCTGCGGATCGTCAACGGTATAGCAGCCGACGCTGCTATGATTGATGTTGCGCGCGCGCTGCCCGTGTTGATCGTGCCGTTCTGGGACAACGCCCTCCGCGCCTACAATGTCATCCCGTCGTGGGATGGTACTGCGTGTATCTTTCGCCTCGATGGGGTGTACCAGTCCAGCTCGCTAACGTACGGTGTGCTTCGAGGCGTCCCACGATCCGTCCTCACAAGCAAAGCGCAGGAATGGCTGCAGAAGCCAGGAGGCCAATGGCGCCACGGTTGGTACGAGGACCCTCAAAATCAGCCGTGGATGGTCAACATGATCACGTCCAAGAACGGCAGCTCTCTGGGTATCCAACTGCGCCAATTCGACACGCTAGCAAACAAGGAGCTCAATTGCACGGCCTCGCAGACTGTGAGCCAATGCAAGACACCTATCGTGATCGATACGTGGGGCAAGGCCTTCACGACGACATCAGAGATCTTTCAGCAGGACCAAGTGTTCATCTCCAACGGCAAGCGATTCGGCATCTTCTTCTTTGAAGCGCTCGGCAAGCGGACAATCACGATCTCGTACTCACTTGAGACCTTCATCTCCAACGTCTCCATCTTTCTCCTGCTCTTCCGCTGGTTCGTGAGCCTCGCAGCCATGCACAACAGCTACCGTCGTGGTGTCTCCGACTGGCAGACTGCTGGCATCGGCTGTTTGTCCAGCGCTCGGACGTTTAATATTCTCCCGGTTGTCATGCTGCCTCAGCTCAAGATGCTGCTCACAATCTTCAGTACGACGGGGTGTTTTTTCGAAGGCCAACAGAGCGCCTTGGGCAATGCGTGGTTCGTCATGTATCCAGGCATCGTGGAGCTCCTCTGTTTTTACTACAGTCTGCTCAACATCATCGGCAAGGTCACGTACCGCCGCATCTCCGACGCGCTCTTCGGCCCAACGCTGATCTTCCTGTGTGCACTGCACTACTTTCGTCTCGAGATTGTAAAAACCTCGTGGCTCGACTTGAACGGCCGCATCTCCACTCTGCTACTATCGGATGAAGTGGACGCGCTGCAGCTCACCGATTTCTTCACTTCCGACGTCGCGTTGCGACTGAATGGCAACATCAGGGTGATTTTCTTCACGAAGGTGGGAGCGTTAGCACTCAGCTTACTCCCACTGCTGTTTGCAGAGAAGATGACGACGGGAGGCAAGAAGAGCCGAGAGTTCGAGCCGTGTGAGATCGAAAATGCGTTGGCGCTGCGAGCCAGCAACGTCGGCGGCCTGGGGAGGTCTCCGGTGTACGCGCGAGTGCGACGATCGAGCAGCCGACGTGCCGTTGGCCTCACAGTGCTGACTCCAGCGCCCACGGCCGCTCACATCTTCCAGAAGCGGACGACAGTCCAGCCAACGCAAGACGACGTCAAAGAGTATCACATGAGTGACACTGAACTGCCACAACACGAAGCCACACACGTGCTCGTCAGCTATGAGCTCGATCGACTCGGCTATCTGGTGTTTGGCGGCAAATTTCTGATCTCGTACGAGGACTGGTACGTGGTCTCGTCCATCGCGCCGCTTCGCGTGGTCGAACGGCTCTGGAACTACCGTATCAATGTGTTTCTCGTGACCAAGAGCGAAGACGGAATGTACTATCGGACGAGCCCGCTCGCTCGCCTGTGCCGCGTCGACGACCCGCAGCTCCGAGCGATTCCCTGCTTTGACGTGACACTGTGCGCGTTCGCGTAGGGACTTTACCCACTTGAATGTAGCCTTTCAAATCGACGGATTGAGTCGATGCGTTGTCTTGTAACGGTAGAAAGCCCCCCCCCCACACACACAAACACAAACACAAACACCTTGATGCTGGACAACAGGCATTGACCATTCCTGCATACTGTACAAACTCAAAATAGATATCGGGGAATCGCCGATTCCGATAGTTTGGTTCGTTCCCTCCTAGTCTCCAGCGTTCAATCCGACAGCTTCGACGAGACTCGTGCGATCGGATCGAGCCATGCACTTCCTGCCGAAGAACGTCCTACGATGCGTACTGGGCTGGAGCGCCTTCAACTGGGTGATCTGGGCGTCGTGCCTCGTCGTGACATGCTCGCAATTTCTTGGTATCGTCTGGAATTCGGCTGTGACGTTCAGTCACTTGATCTACGGCCGCAGTCCCTACGAACCAATGATGCAGCTCCCAGGCTTCAACGACGAGGCCTACTCAGACCGTGCTGTCGTTTGCGTCAGAGAGGCCAACGTGTACGTACCCAAGCAGCTCAGCAAAGTCCTTGCGGATCCCAGGCTTGCCCAGACCGTGAGTGATCCATCAGCCATCGATGGTTACCGTGTGGTAAAACGAGGGACAATGGTCTTAAGTCCACAAGTCTACGATGACTTCGTGCGGGTGTGTGACCGCGTGGCGTGGTGACCGCGTGGCCTTCACGCTGACTGCGATCCAAGACATCTGCGGCGCACTGGGCTACAACGTGACACGCGAAGGCTTGCGGATCGTCGACGACATCGAGGCCGACGGAACGACCTTGGACATACCGCGCGCGTTACCCATTTTGATTCTACCGTACTGGGACAACGCGATCAACGTGCACTATGTGATACCGTCTGCAGATGGCACAGCTTGTGACTTCACGCTCGATGGAATCTACCAGTCGCCCACATATTCCTTCGGACTTTTGCGAGCCGTGCCGCGCTCCGTGCGAATGAATAGGACCGACGCGTGGCTTCAAAAGCCCGGTGGGAAATGGCGCCACGGGTGGTACGAGGACAGTGCAGGCGTTCCCTGGGTCTCCAACATGGGCACGTCGGCAAACGGAAGCTGGCTGGGCGTCACGATCCGATATTTCGACACGCTCGCCGGCAAAGAGCTGGACAGCATCCCCACCGAGTTCAGCATTACAATCGAAACGTGGGGCAAGTCCTTCACTACAAAGTCCGAGATGAAGCGTGTGGACCAGGCGTACGTCTCGAACGGCAGGCGCTTCGGTCTCTTCTTCTTCGAAGCACTTCGGAAATCCACGACAACCAACTCGTATTCGCTCGAGACGTTCATCTCCAACATGTCGATATTCCTGCTATTGTTCCGCTGGTTTGTGTCGATGGCAGCCATGGTCCACAGCTATCGGAAGGGCGTCGCCGAGTGGCAAACCTCGGGTATCGGCTGCCTCTCGAGCTCCCGCACCTTCAACGTACTTCCCATCATGCTGCTGCCGCGACTCAAGATGACGCTGACAGTACTTTTCACGACGGGCGGCTTCTTTGAAGGACAGCAGCAAGCCCTCTCGGACGCCTGGTACGTCATGTACCCGGGCATCGTCGAGCTTCTCTTCTGCTACTACAGCCTGCTCAACATCATCGGCAAGATCACCTACCGACGCATCTCGGACGCTCTCTTCGGACCGACGCTGCTGTTTCTATGGATTTTGCACTACTCCCGTGTGCTCTTCGCGCAGAACGGGTGGTTCGGGATCGATGGACGCATTGCGACAGTGCTGTTGTCGTCCGATGTGGACACGTTGACACTCCCCGACTTCCTCACGACCGACGTTGCGTTGCGCCTCAATGGCAACGTGCAAACGCTCCTGCTCCTCAAGCTCATTGTGCTGGCACTCAACCTGATACCACTGCTTCTCGGGGAGAAAATGACCGTAAACGGCACGAAGTCTCGCTCATTCGCTCCGTGCGCGATCGAAACTTCGTTGGCGTTGCGTGCGAGTAAGATCGGGGGACTGGGAAGGTCTCCGATATATGCAGCGCGCCCACGCGTGGACGAAGGGCCGCGTATAGAGGGAGCCAGCGACCTCGTTGAGGAGCTCCTCACTCGCAATGCGCCGACAACGTCCCACATATTCCTCAAGCGTTCCGTGGTGAGACCGACAACTCAAGTCCTGGAGCAAAACGACGTCCAGCCTGTGCAGCCTCCTGAAGGAAAAGCTCTTTGTTCTCACGTTCTGCTCAGCTACGAGCTGAATCGGCTCGGGTACTTGGTGTTCGGCAGCAAGTTCCTCATCTCCTACGAAGACTGGTACGTGCTCTCGTCGACGGCGCCGCTGCGTGTGATCAAGAGGCTGTGGAACTACCGCGTCAGCGTCTTCGATGTGACCAAGAGCAACGACGGCTCGTACTTCGAAGTGAGTGCGCACCCGCGCTTGTGCCGCTTGGACGAGCACCCATCGCAGTTGGCGTGATGCCGCTGGGTTCTGCTGACGTGAGACCGCGATGGCTCAGCGGCATCACGCCACCCCACTTGGACATAGAAAGTGAAAGCAGGGAGCTCTCCTCTCCCATAGAGCTCTTCGAGCAAATGGCTTCACACGAACCGCCGATCGTCCAGCTTCCCTGCACCCGTGCGTCCACACTAACCTACCGTACGGCAACGCGTCTACCTGGCTGAAACGCTCGCTGCTGAGTGGAAGAATCGCAGTTGTTGCCGCAAAACCTCCAGCGTCGTCCCAGTGAGGAGCCTTTGGGACCTGCGGGCCAGTTCCGCGCTAGCTCCACGCAGCAGCAGCGGCGGTTGTCGCTGGCTGGCGGCGCCAGCAGCCTACTGAGATTGTATCACCAGAACAACGAAGTCCGTCGTGACGACGTTGCTTCGTCTGACGCGATGAGCTGAGGCCACCCAGGCGCGTCCCACTTGAAGCACTCACATGTCATCCGTGCCGCCAGATATCCCCAATTACAGTACGCATCCACCCAAAAACACCCGGGTTTAGCTGTCTAAACATGAATCTACTATCTTAAGATGCTAAATGTGTTCACCACACCACAAGCATGTCCCACGAAAGTGTATGTTCAGAGCTGCGAAGGCCTGAGTGGGTTCTTACTCCCTGGTGCGCGCCGCTCGCCAGGCGCCATAATACGAAGATGGCGGAGACCCACACGCGTGCCACAGAAGCCCACGCGGCTGCTAGCTCCAAGGACGAGCAGCTCACAGGAGACGCTGTTGATGGCGAAACCCCCACGCAACTGCGACTCGAAACGGAGCAAACCCCGAGCCAGGAAGACGTCTGTGATACAGCGACGAGCGAGACTGGCGTCGCGACCACAGGGGATGAGCCAGCTGGCTCAGGGCAACGCAGAGCCGCGACGGACGACAACACCACTGCTGAGCTGGCGGCTCCTGGAATACCTGAGGCCACGCCGCGCGTAAGTGAGACCGTGCGCCTCGTACACACGCAGTCGTCGCCGTCATTACTGGAGAAGACGCACGCAGCGAACATGGCGGCGCCGAGAGAAGACGCGGATACGGAGGAGTCCGCGCAGTCGGAAGGCCAGCAGCGCCCTGCGCTGGGCAGCGACACGTCCTCCATCGACTCTTCAGGGAGTGAGACCGCGTCGGTGGCGGCGGCCTCAGCCGCGCAGACGTCGACGCCTGCGCCGCCACCGACCAAGTCGAGCTCCTACACATCCAAGAACCGAGACACGTCGCTGCGGATCTTTTTCCCCACGGACGACCTCGCGCTCAAGGCCATTCTGTCGCCGCCGACGCTGAGGGCGACCGTGTCGACTGGCAACGTCACGCGGCCACAGGAGAGCAAGCCGTCGCTGGCCGAGTCGTTCCTGGAGCAGACCTCGCGGCTCTTCTTCCTGCGTGGCAACAACGCTCCAGCCAATGCTGCTGGGACTCCTGATGCGCTGCCGGCCACGCCTAAGGAGTCGGTGACTGTCGGGTCTCAGACAACACCGGCGCTGCTTCCATCACGCCCGTCGACGACGTCGATCGCCCTGGAAGACGACCTGAACAAGCTCAACAACACCATCGTCGCCACGAACCCGAACCTGCCGCCGCCGCCGTTTGCCAACATGTTTTCCTGTGAGAACTGCCACGACGACATCGGCTCGCTGCTTTCGCAGGGCCGCCACCACTGCCGCAACTGCGGCGGCTCGTTCTGTGCGACCTGCTCGACCAAGACCGTCATCGTCCCGTACCAGTTGTACCTGTCCAAAGGAGAGCAGCGTGTGTGTGACGGCTGCTACAACCGCATTCGAGACTTCCACGCACAGGCACAGACGACCAGCATCACGTGGAGCGGACTGCCGCCGCCGTCGGTCGAAGTGCTGGCCCAGGAATTCGACTTGGCGTCCCACGAAGTGCCTGTGACGGTCTTCAGCTGCTCGTACTTTGTGGACTTCGCGCCGTTTTACGGCCATCTCTTCCTCACGCGCGAGCACGTGTGCTTCCGTGGCTACAAGACCCACAAGATCAAGATCGCATTCGCGGATGTGCTCTCGCTGATCAAACCCGAGTTCTACTACATCAACGCGCTCCAGATCAACACGAAGAGCTCCAAGCAGAAGCACTTTTTCGCCGAGTTCAATGGGCTTCGCGACTTGTGTTTCTTACGGATGGACCAGCTGATCCGCGGCTTCCAGGAGGGGAAGAAGAAGGAACTCACCGAGGCGATGAGCTCGGAGGAGCTCAAGAAGCAATCCGTGGTTCGCCGACGCTCGTACAAGATCATCGCCAACCAGATCAGCTCCAACAGCGGCAAGTGCGACGATCTCGCGCATTTGCTCGCCAAGTCAGCGAGCGGCTGCGTGGATCTGGACGAGGACGAGGACGACGATGGCGACGCGCGGAGCCACGTCGCGTACTCAGAGGACCGCGACGAATCTATGTCCACTGCCAGCAGCGCCAGCGACGAAGGCAGTGAGCCGTTCGTGCCGCTGCCTCCTGACGCGCTGCTGTCAAAGATGACGACGCTGCTGGATTGCGAGCTGCGGTCCGACATGCAGAACGTGTTCGAGCTGCTGTGGAGCAACGGCATGGGCCGCAGTTTCCTGAATCATCACATGGAAACCACGAAGGATATCGATATCGACATTGAGGACTGGCAGGAGATCACGAGCGAGAACAAAGAGACTGTCGCCAAGGGCTGTGTGATCTCGAAGGAAGACGACTACACCCACTTCCGCAACGTTGTCTCGCAGCACCCGCCGAAGACCAAGTTCCCAGGCCTGCCGGCGTACGCTGGTTGTACTCGTCTGCAGCGTCTGCGCATCGAGAAGCAAGCAGCGAGCAGCGGCCCGAAAGCCAAGTGGACCCGCTTCGTGGTCTCTGACTTGCTACGGATGTCCAAGATCCCCTTCAGCGACTACTTTGAGATCGAGTCGCGCTGGGTGTTCACGCGAGACGGCAAGAACTACTGCCACGTGCAGGTTGGACTGGTGGTAAACTTCCTCAAGTCGACGTGGTTCAAGTCGCAGATCGATTCGTCGACCAGATCCGAGTCCAAGGAAGGGCTGGAGCTGTGGGCGAAGAACGCGCTGGTGTTTCTGCAGGAGCACACCGCCGCTGGGACAAGTGTGGCGTCCAGTGTGCTTCCAGCGTCGCCGAAGCAACTTGACGACGGCGAGGAAGCGTTCCCAGAGCAGCGGAAGCAGTCTGTCGAGGCCGACAGCAGCCAACTCCCTCGTCTGAGTGAGACCAGCACGTCGAGCTCGGTTGCGGGGCCTCCTCGAGAACGAGCCAAGTCCGAGGCGGCCGTTGTCAGTGTCTCAAGCAGCCCTGCGTGGACGCTGCCGGACATGAGCGCGCAGTCCGTTCTCCAGTACGTGACGCTTCTTCTGCTGCTGTACTGTGTGCTCGTGATCCAAAGCCAGCAGAGGCAACTGCACCACCTGAATGAGACCACGGCACGACTCACCGCTCAGCTACAGAATGCCGCAAGCCACAGCAACCGCCCTGCGTATGATGCCTGCGAGCGCAGCGTCATGGAAGGTGCGCTCGCGTCGCTGCAGGACTACTTCGCAGCCCAGCACGCACACCACCAGTAGCGAATCCGAAAGAAAGCCTCACTATTTATCGAACCAATAAACGCTTTTCGGTCGGCAATCCTAGGCTCCAATCAGGGCAGTGTCAGGCCTGGGGCTCGCTCCATGAACGTGAGGATGCGCCAGTCGACCTCCTCTGGCGTCGTCACGACGGACTCGAAGCGCCAGAGCGCAGCCGTGTCCCGATGCACGCTCTGCGGCTCGCCCTCGTCATCGTACGTCGACGTCACCACGTTCTCCGTCGTCTCGGTGACCACGTCCAAGCGCATCCGCTCGACGATCTTCTCGTGGTCGCCGGCCTCGATCACGATGCTGTCAATATCCGTCGCGCCATCCAGCACGAACTTGGACGCCTCCTTCGGCAGCTCGCGTGGGTTCTTGGCCATGGCCTCGAGCATCATGCGGGCTGTGATCATGTCGTGGGTCTCACGCAGATCCGCGATCTCCTGCTGCTTGATCTCGGCCAGCGTGAGCTTCTCCCACGTCACACCGGCGATGTGCACGGCCTTGATATCCAGATCCTTCATCTCCATCGTGCGCATCGTGCCCTTCATGGCCTTGAGGCCCTGGAAGAACATGTCGTAGCACATCGGCGACATGATCTGCTGCAGCGTCTTGGCGGCAGGCGACGCGTCCACTTCGCCGAACGCGTAGTTGGCGACCTCCTGCGAGAACATCGTGTGCAGCGCCAGATCCACGGCGTGCTGCGCGCCATTGAGGAAGTCGACCGCGTCGATCTGCGTCTGCGTCGGCAGCTGCAGACGAGCGAACAGCAAGTAGCGCGACAACAGCGTCATGGACGGAGGGAAGACGTTGTGGTTCTGGTAGTGCTCGAACAGCGCGAGGCGGTCACGCACGCGCGTGGCGAAGTCCGTGATGCCGGACCAGCCATCGAACACCGTCGGCTTGCTCTTGTTGTTCGGGTCGCTAGGCGCCGAAGAGAACGCACGCGCGAGCTGTTACAGCGAAGGTACGAAGGTATCAGATACCACACGGTGGTTAGAGATCTTCGAACTCTCTCCGGCAAAAGCACGCGTAGTGTTAGCATGGTTAATGGAGCCGCGCACCTGTGCATTGGTCACTGCGGGACGACGCAGCGTCGCGCGAAGCGCGCTAGCGCCGCCGCGGCGCACGGATCCACGAGCCAACATTCGCTTGTCGCAGTCGCCTGTGGAATGATGAGCTCACTGTCTTTGTGGTTGGGATATGCGAACTTAGCCAAAACTCCACTAAGTGCGCTGTTCCTGAAGGATTGAGAAAGGCGGTCAGATCAAGGCAAGCTGTGCTCGTCACAGATACCGTATGTCCAACTCAGCCCTGTGCTTTATCTCGCTTCGTGAACGACAGAGCGCTCTTCCGACGATTACCTCAAAGCGCCGGCGATTCTTTGTCGCTCGGCATTTTGCCTTTGCCGTCGGACGCCATGGGCGCATAGATCGCCTTCCACTCGGTGACTACATCGACAGGCATCCGTCCCACCGCACGCTCGAGGTGAAGGCTGCGATACCGGACCAGCCATCGAACACGTTAGCTTGGTGATGTTGGAGTCGCAAGGATTGGAGGCGAAGACACGTATGAGCTGTTACAGCATCAGCAAGTATACTAGCCGTCGAGGGACTCTCGCTCCACGACTTCGCTCGCGCTCTCCTTGAAGCGCACGATGCGCCAATCCAGGTCAGATTCGCTGGTGACCAGAGAGCCGAACTGCACGACGGAGTCAACCTCACGCACGATCAACTCCAGGCCTTCAGCGTCGTCGTCGTCGCTGTCGCCATCGAGCTGGCCGACGAGATGCTCGACCGACTCCACGTACACGTCCAGGCGAAGCTGCTCAACCATCATCTCCCCGTCTTCTTCCTCAGCGCCTTCAGCACTGCCACCGTTGAAGACTCGTTCTTCCAGTTCCTCCGCTCGGTCTTGGTCGAAGGTCGTGCCAGCTTTGAACGTCGCGGCGTCGACGTGGAACTTGCGCTTCACGTACTCGTTCGTAGCATCGCGAGCGAACTGCTCCTCGGCCCGAACTGTCGACAGCGGCACTCGCTTCCACTCGACGTCAATCAGCTGCACCGACTTGATCGTGACGTCCTTGAGCTCCATCTTGTTGGTGAGGTCGTTCTTCATGCTGCGCACATTGTGGAGGTGTGGGTGGTAGCAGTTCGGCCACACTGCTCGCTCCAGCCGCTCAATCGCCTCCGTCTTGTCGCCTTCGCCCATCGCGTAGCTTCTGAGCTCTGGCGAAAACATTGTCCGCACGATGAACTCGTAGGCGCCCGACGCTCCTTGTAGAAACTCGACCAAGTCGATCTTGACGTGGGTCGGTTGCTGCAGTTTTGCAAACAGCAAACGATCCGACAGCGCTAATGGGAATGGCGCGAAGAGATCCTTCCCACGGTAGACTGCGAGGTCGGAAGAGCGCGCCTGGCATCGTCTGAGAAAGGCGCGCCAGCCATTGAGACCGTCCTGCAGCGACGGGGTCTCTGATGGCTTGCTGCTGAACGCGCGGCGCATAAAGCGGCTGCGAAGCTGCCTGTTCAACAGCGACTGCCGCCATGTCAGTGTCAGCACAAGTGAGGACAGCGTGGGTCCACGCACGTAGGCAGCCCACATACCGAAGAAGTCGCGCGGATCATGCTCATTTTTGCGGTGTGGAGATGACTTGCTGACGTCACGATCTGGCTGGAGGAGGAGCTCAATAATGGCCTCGTTTGAGTGACATGTGACATCTGCAGCCATTTTGTCATTTATATGGTAATTTACGTGTGGACCTGCAGTCTTTCCCGATCTGGCGTTTTGCAGACAACAGAATGACGCCGGACAAGCTGCTCGATCCGCGCGTGGCAGCGTGGCAGCGCAGCGTGCAGTCCACAGGCTGCGCTTTGGATGCGAGGCCTCTCTCGCAGTCAGCGCCATCGCCCTCCAATTCGTGTGCGGACATCGGTCTGCGCGTCCGTGTCACTGGCGGCGATCTGGCTGTTGTGGCCACCAAACTCGGCGAGTTCTTGCGGATTCTCCACGCGGCGACGGCGCAGCCTGTGCGTCTTCCGGGCTATGACTGGCTGCAGCAACTGCTGTGGCCCAACGTGTGTACGCTGCCGAAGTGCCAATACTGCTATGATGGCGATCGCCAGGTCACGCTTCAGCTGTCGTGCGCCACAAGTGACTCCGAGCCGCTTCCTCCAGTGATCACGGCCGCTCTGTTCGACTGGAGTGAAGAAGCCGCAAGCGCAGAGTATCATCAGCTGATCGCCGCGATTCGAGCAACTTCCAGAGACGCGAGTCCTGAGCATCCGCTGCGACTCACAGTGGAGGTTCTATCGGCGTCGTTTCGAATCACCGACGCCACCGAGTTTCTTCAATCTACAAGGATTCTCGTGCAGCGGCTTGCTGTGAACGACAGCGATTGGTTCCACGTGCGCGCGCTGCTAGCTCCGTTTGTGCATGCAGCGGCGGACGTCTGTGAAAGTGTGTTCGCGATGCTCACGACTTCGAACCTGCCGCTCGTTCTTCCCGAGTTGATGCCGCGGTCGCAGTCGTGCGACACCAGTGTGTCCGAGTGGCTCTTTGGGCCTCGTGAGTCGAGCGGCGCAACTTCTCAGCTCATGCCAGTGCTTCTGAATCTGCAAATGCTTTGCGTGGGCGACCCGTCAGCGCGAGTGTTCACCCAATTTTGCGAGTGGCTGTCACACAACGGGTGCCTCAAGTCTTTGTCGGTAAGGATTCCAACGTCACTGGCTGCGTCACACGTGTTGGAGGATCTCGGGTTCGCGTTGTTTTCACCGCTTTCCAAGCTGAAGCTCGATTTCCTGGAGGTCGACATCCGAGGAATCACAGCCTCGAATATCGACAGCATGGTCTCCGGTAGCCAGCGAGTCCGCCACGGCAGCGAGCAAGTATCCCATCACCATGTCAAGCATGAGAAGCTCAAGCTCATTACGACAAGGTTACCCAGCGCCTTACAAGTCAAGTTCATCAGACACTTCGGAAGCGCCGCGCGAAGCTTGCTCGTGGATGTGTATGGAGGCCAACACCGTCAAGTGCTGCACGCCATTCTCGAATCCAGTCCAGCGCTGGAGAATCTCGAGATGACTCTCTGGCATTCACAGCCCAACGAATCGCCAGCCTCTGAAGACGCTTCTGCGCATGCGATACAGACGAGCGCACCAAAGCTGCGGTCGCTTGCAGTCCTCGATGTGATCTCGGACGCGGGACTCGAGGTGATCTCCCAGACCGTCCAGCTTACAGGGTCTACCCTCTCGTCCATCAACATATACGGAGTTGCGGCGACGGCAACGCTCGCAGAAAACATCCTAGCCTCGTGTCCAGCGCTGGAGACGCTCGCAGTCGCCAGTGGCGTCGAAGCTGGATTCTGGGAGCGCCTGTCGGATGGTTATTCAAGCGGTCGATGCAAGATATCTAATCTCACGGTCGGTGAAAAGACGCGTCGGCCAAGTCCGTGGGTCTTTGATATGGTGCAGAAGCTCGCCAACACGGCTTCCCCATTGGCAAGAACTCTGAGAAGACTGCAGTTCACGGCCGATTACGTTTCGACGGAACTCGCGGTCCTCGAATACATGCAGATGCAGATGCTCGAGACGAACCCATTTCTTGTCGAGCTCGTGATTCCATTTTGTGCTCAGCAACTCGATGCAGCGCGTGGCAAGAACGGAGAGGTCGTCGCCAACGTCGCGTACCCACTGCACTCCCGCCAGCGATTCGCTCTGCTCAGTTGCACCTCGAAGATCGCGAAGGGTATGGTGCCACGAGACGTGTGGCAGTTGGTGTTGGAGTTTAGTTCGCGGCCGGCGAGACGAAGTGTCGTCATGCGAATGTGAACCAAGACTCCTGTGAAGGTTCTGAGAGGGAGTTCAGATATCTGCAACCAGCTTGACCCGTCACAATCGAGGCTGAGCTTGCCAGCCACTTGGCGAGGGCCAAAATTGATGGAGGCAGCTTTCGTGTGGTCCCATCTCGACAACCGCGACAGTGGGCGGCCTACCAGACACTGCATCGCGCCCAGTATCCCGATTTGAACTCCTCAGTCTACGAATGCTCTATCCCATGCAACTAATTTCGGAGCCGTCCGACACACAATGCACTCTGAGATAGCACGCTGGACGCCCGCCGATGGCTACACCAGAGAATTAGCCGCGAATGCGACACCAGGGACAGCACCATACAGTACGTGCAAGTTGTGAAGATATGATTCAATGAGTATCCGAGTGATCCCACGACTGCGCTCGACGAAGGCAAGTCGCAAATCGCTGACCAGTCTCATCGAGTGCAACGATCGCACGTCCAGGTGGTCGGCGCTTGGTTTGTACTGTAGAAGGCAAGCTGGCGAGTCAAGGCGCTAGTGGGTGCACGCACGAGCTTGAAGCAAGGCCTCACTCCTCAACCAGCCTTCAACAGCACAGCACAGCTCAGCTCGACACAGCTAGGCACCCGACGACTTCCATCTCTCACGACCACGAATCGACCATGTTCCGTCCTCTCGTCCTCGCGCTTCTCTTCGCTGGATCGGCCCACGCCGCTCTCTGCACTGGCGGTCAATCCGAGATGAGCGTCGAAGGCGTCAACGGCATCTTCTGTGTGAACGGCCCCAAGATCTGCAT